>CM035415.1:151688737-151841237 GCA_020310875.1 Ceratopteris richardii
GAGTCTACTAATCTTGTGCACAATGAAGAATGGACATTTACTATTGTTTGCAGTTATGACCCATCTTCGCATGAACAATGTTTGTTTGTAGTAGACTAAGATGTTTGGTACTTTGATAGTGGGGCAACCAAACATATTACCTTGTAGCACAATTTCTTCACTTCACATTAGCCTGCCCCTATAGGGAATACTATCACATACACCAAAAAATCCTCTTATCTTGTCATGGGAGTGGTAATATCATTCTTAATACTACTGATGGTAGTGTTACTGTTAGTGTCCATGTGAAAGGACAAATGGCCACTAGACACTTCTTTGTATATGTTCTTTAATACTGGACACTGTTAGTGTCCATGTGAAAGGACAAATGGCCACTGGACACTTCTTTGTATATAGTGTCCATAGTGGCCTGGTCAATCACGAACTGTAAGTTTGACCGCATTTGTAAGACCTAAGAAGTCTGTCTTCATGCTCCCTGTGTACTGTGTTTTCTGCGTATTCTACAACCTATGTGTGGGGTACTGTGTGCGGCCTTAGGAGCTCAGTCTTCTACTCCGAGCGTATCGTCGTGGAGCTCTCGAGAAGGAGAGTGTACTGTGGTGCATCACCATCAACATACTTCACTGGTATCAGAGCAGTTCGAGGAAAAAGCTTTGTTCCTTTTCTACGAGTGAAGCGAGCATCCCCCCCCCCCCCCAAGGCTTACGATTAAGGCGGCGACCAAGGCATAGACCTTGGCATACCTTGTCATCCGAGTCACCGAAGTCACCATTGGTGCCATTGGCTACGCGTGAGGGAGGACCTCAACGATCAAGGAATATAGAGGTTCCTGGTACTTCCCAAGAGGTCACCCATCCTAGTATTGTTCCCCCCAGAGCTCGCTTAACCGTGGCAATCTCTTGCCACTAAGCTACACTCTTGTGGTGTCTGAAGAAGGGGAAAGACTAAGGTTGACATTACCTTGAACATGTTTTGGTCCCTCAAAGCTTCATCCTTTGCTTTCAAAGTCTATTTTGGAAGCATTTTTGGGGTGCCTTTTGGAGCCATTTTGGAGTATTGCACATAGTTCTCTTCACACAGGTTTCTTGAAAGGTTTCAGTTTTGGTGGGAGCAGCTGTCGCAAAATTTATGCAGGTTTTTTGAGCCTAAAACATTAGAGTTGACAGACACTCGCAGGTGTTATTGGCTAGTTTTTGGGCTGTGTATTTAGCCTTTTAGTGTCATTTTACTGCATATATTGAACACATACACACCATGTACGCTTCTGTCGATACCCCTTATGTACGTCCATGTGGTCATTGATATAGCAGTTACGTTCTTTGCATAAAGCCTTTTACATTTGATAAAGAGGGTCGTGGTGAGGTTTTCTTAACTGGGAGACACCCAGATGTCGGGGTCTCTTCGGTGATGCAGGTGGAAGACTTACCCAGCCTCGCCATAGGAGATGTATGATAGTTGTTCATAGGTGCTCGATAAGCCTAGTTGGCTTCTGTTGGGTAACTATTTATATGCAGTCGAGTCAGTGATTCACTATGCAGGAAAACATGCTAGTAGTTGCATTTTTATGATATTTTGACACTGGTCACATGCTCATTTTGCAGAGGATACTCTGGCAAAATTTTTCCAGATTTCTGGTTTAGTCAACTATACAGTGGTCGATTTACTCCTTGATACGCTTATTCGTTGGTGTTCGGACTCTTCTAGCTCCATTATCATTCTATTCAGTTCTCTACCATCATGGCATCAGAGGTCTCAGGCACATCTGGTGGATCGGGGTCTAGTGCTAGTGTTCCAAGGAGGAGCTATAACTTGCAGGGCAAAGACCATTTTGAGATCCGAAAATTTGATGGCACAAACTTTACTCTAGGGAAGAATCAGATTAAAGATGTGCTAATTCAAAGGAGGCAATGGAAGCCAGTAAATGGGATTTCAAAGAAGCCTGCTGACATGGATGAAGATGATTGGGATGAGTTAGATGAAATGGTTAGGTCTACCATTCGCTTGCACCTGGCAGATAATGTTTACTTTACAGTATTAGACTGTGAAAGTGCAGAGGAGCTTTGGAAGAAGTTATGCAATACATATGAAAAAGAGACGTCATCAAATAAAGTGTATCTGATGAGAAATTTATATGACCTTCGCATGAAGGACACAGATAGTGTTCCTGCTCATCTAAATGAGTTTGATGCTATATTCTCCCAGTTACAGGCTCAAAAAATGGATATGGATAATGAGATGAAAGCAGTATTGTTGTTATGCACCCTGCCATCATCATGGGATACGTTCTGCACAGTTATTAGCAATAGTGCACCTAGTGGTAAACTCGTCTATGATGACATATGTGGAGTACTCTTGAGTGAGGAGATTTATAGAAAATCTATGGTTGGCACTCAGAGTGGAGATGCATATAATGTTCGTGATTCTTACCAAGGAAAGAATCAGCAACGTTACAGGAGCAAGAACAAGGAAAAGAATGGTCAACGGAATAAGAGTAGAAGTAAATCAAGGAAGAGGGATATGGAATGCCATTATTTTCATAAGAAAGGACATATGAAGAAAGACTATTATGCATTAAAGAATGCTAATGGTAAAGGACATAATGTTGATGGGCATGTTAAACAGTTACCCGCACCATCTACTTTGATTGTGAAGATTGAAGAAATTAATGCTATTTTTGATGATGCTGATGTGCTGACACTTGATAATACTATGCCAACTGAGGAACTTATGGCTGATTCTCTTTCCCACACCTGGCTGCTAGATTCTGGTGCTTCTTTCCATGTGACACCACACAGAGAATGGTTCTCTAATTATGCAGCAAAGTCTCTTGGTACCGTGAGACTTGGTGATTCTTACCAGACGTTGTGGGGATTGGAGATGTGGTTGTGCAGCTCATTGATGGTTCAAAATTTACTATGCATAATGTACGCCATGTACCTCAGTTATCACGCAGTTTGATGTCAGTTGGTCAACTTGATGACCTTGGTTACAAGGTAGTCTTCTATGCTCAGTCCTTTCGTATATCAAAGCGCAATATGGTTATTGCAAAAGGAAGCAAAGTTGGCTCACTTTATCCTTTATTTGTATAACAGAAAGAACACTTGTTAGCTGTTACTGAACAGCCTATGGCTTGTATTTGACATGGTCGTTTGGGCCATATATCTCATAGTGGAATGGAAAATCTTTCTCGTTCTGGCTACTTACCTGTGTTATCTTTCTCTGATTTTTCATTTTGTAAGCATTGTCAATATGGAAAGCAAACCAGAAATGTGCATAGAACGCACATTGACTCTTCAATTCAGCCTTTAGATCTCGTCCATACAGATGTGTGTGGTCCTATACCCACTAGGTCCTTAGGTGGTTCTCTTTACTTTGTCACTTTCATAGAGGATGCTACTAGAAAAGTCTGGGTATATCCTATCAAATCAAAGGATGAGGTATTCCCTACTTTCAAAAAATGGCTTGCTTCAGTTGAGACTGAAAAAAAAACTAAGCTTAAGGCTTTACGTTCAAATAATGGGGGTGAGTATACCTCACATGAATTCAGCGTTTTCTGTCAGTCTAGAGGGATTCGTAGAGAGTTTACAGCTCCTTATACCCCAGTACAGAATGGTGTAGCTGAGAGGATGAATATAACTATTCAAGATAGAGTAGTCTCTATGTTGCACCATGCAAACCTCTCACAAGGCTTTTGGGCACAAGCAGTATTGACTGCAGTTCATGTGATTAACCTTTCACCTAGTATTGCCAAAGGTCTGAAAATGGCACAAGAGCTATGGACAGGGAAGCCACCATATTATGATCATCTTCGAGTTTTTGGGTGTGAAGCATATGTTCATATACCCAAGAATCTTAGACAAAAGTTGGACCATAAGTCAAAGAAATGCATTTTTCTTGGATATGGTCGAGAAGGACAATTTGGATATCGCTTATGGGATCCTGAAACACGGACAGTGATCAGAAGTTGTGATGTCATTTTCAATGAGTCTAAGATGCATAAACAACCCATTAAGGAGGTTGACGTGAGAAGAGTGGTGTTTGAGGATACTAGTCCTCCAATTAGCATGCATAAAAATGATGCACATAGGGATGTTCAAGAGAATGTCCATTCAGATCAGTCTGCACATGTTCCTATTCAGCAACCATTGAGATGTTTTGCACGTGTCTCACATCCACCTGACATATCTAGGTTTAGATTTTGTTATGCTAACAGATGCCGGTGAGCCTTCTTGCTACAAAGAGGCTATGCAGACAAAGGATCATGTCAAGTGGGAGCGTGCCATGAAGAGTGAGTTGGATTCTATTCACAAGAATGGTACTTGGGATTTAGTACCTTTGCCAAATGGCAGGAAAGCTTTACCATGTAAATGGGTATATAAGCTGAAATTCACATCAAATAGTGCTTCTCCAAAGTATAAAGCACGACTTGTTGCAAAGGGTTTTAAGCAACAATATGGTGTTGATTTCGAGGAAATCTTCTCTCCTGTGGTCAAGATGACTACCCTGCGCATGTTGCTTGGATTCATTGCAATGGAGGACTTAGAGTTAGTCCAAATGGATGTGAAAACTGCTTTCTTGCATGGAGATCTTACAAATGAGATCTATATGGAACAACCAGAGGGTTATGTAGTTCCTGGCTAGGAAAGTCTAGTTTGTAAGCTCAAGAAGAGCTTGTATGGACTTAAACAGTCCCCTAGAAAATGGTACCAAAAGTTTGATGCTTTTATGAAGTCTCAAGGCTATTCTCGAAGCAATGAGGATCATTGTCTCTACACAAAGAGATGCTCAGATGGCAGCTTGAGACGTTTGATACTTTATGTCGATGATATGTTGATTGTTGGGAAGTCCTCTTATGACTTGTCAATTCTCAAAAACAAGTTGAGTCAGACATTTGATATGAAGGATTTGGGCGATGCCCAACATATTCTTGGCATGCGCATTACTCGTGATAGGAGTAAAAGACGCATATACTTGTCTCAAAGTGAGTATATATCCAAAGTACTTCACAAGTTCAATCTGCAGGGTGGAAAGCCATTGAGTACACCTTTACCCACATATGTGAAATTGAGCAAGGATGATTGCCCCAAATTAGATGAGGAAAAGGAATTCATGACCAAAATTCCCTATCAGTCTGCTGTTGGTAGTCTCATGTACGCCATGGTAGCTACGAGACCAGACATTGCATTTGCGGTGGGAGTTGAGCAGATATATGTCTTATCCTGGCAAGAAACATTGGGAAGCGGTCAAGATGATTTTGAGATATCTGAGTGGCACTAAGGACAAGTGTCTATGCTTAGGTAGAGGGAAAGCATTCATTATTGGTTACACAGATTCTGACTATGCTGGTTGTGTAGACAATCGTAATTCTACATCAAGGTACATTTTTCATTTTGCTGGAGGTGCTATCTCTTGGAGATCTCATCTTCAAGAATGTACAGCTGTTTCCACCACAGAAGCATAGTATGTTGCAGCAAGTGAGGCATGTAAGGAAGCATTGTGGCTTTCTCGTCTTGCTTGTGATATGGGTTTACCTTAGCATGTACCTCGCTTGCTCAGTGATAGTCAGAGTGCCATTGCTTTGGCTAAGAATTCAATCTATCATGCAAAGACCAAGCACATTGAGGTGAGGTATCACTTCATTAGAGATTGCTTAGCCACTGAGCGCATTATTCTTGAGAAGGTTCACACTCGAGATAATGTTGCAGATGCTTTGACTAAAGCTCTACCACAGGTTAGCTTTCGACACTGTTGTCACTTGATGGGGGTTACTTGATTCTTGATCTTACACAGTCACATGCCCATTAGGTGGGGGGTATAGTTTGTATACTTACACTCAGGTATTCTTTATCATTCTTTATTTTTCTCCCATATTTACTTTGGCCATGTTGGCCTTTAGTGGAGATTGTTACCGTTAGTGTCCATGTGAAAGGCCAAATGGCCACTGGACACTTCTTTGTATATGTTCTTTAATAAAACATATAGTGGTCTGGTCAGTCACGGACTCTAAGTTCAACCGCATTTGTAAGACCTAAGAAGTCTGTCTTCGTGCTCCCTGTGTACTGTGTTTTCTGCATATTCTACAGCCTCTGTGCGGAGTACTGTGTGCGGCCTTAGGAGCTTGGTCTTCTACTCCGAGCGTATCGTCGTGGAGCTCTCGAGAAGGAGAGTGCACTATGGTGCATCGCCATCGACATACTTCAGGTACTTCTTTTACATTGTCGGATGCTTTATTTGTGCGAGGGATCAAGACATTTTTTTTATCAGTTTTAGCATTAGCCTAGATCAGCTTGGTTGTGAAATTCGTTGATGAAAGATATACAGTTCATGATCTGTCAAATGGCAATGTCATTATTGCTTCTAGCATTTTATGTCATGGACTGTATAAGCTCATAGATTATGCAACATTTGTGAATGATTTAGCATGTGTAGTTCAAGATTCTCAACCTACGTCAGATGCAAAGCTTTGGCATGCACGCTTTGGTCATCTGAATTTTTCTAGTTTGCTACGTCTACAAAAATTTGAACTGGTGTTCTCTCTACTCCAACTTGAGGCACCTAGTAAACATGTTTGTGAAGGCTATATTTTGGAAAAAATGCAGCGAGATGGTTCATTTCGAGTTACTAAGAAATTGCAGCTTGTTCATAGTGAAGAAGTGTGTGGTCTTCTGCAAATACCTTCTTTTGGGAACTACCTTTACTTCATGACTTTGATTGATGATTTTTCAAGGCATGCATGGGTGTATCCACTGAAAGCAAAGTCCAAAGTGTTTATGTGCTTCAAACAGTTTCTGGTTTTGGCTCACCCGGTTAACCTTAAAAAGCCACGATATCACACAATCCTAGAAATTTAGAAGTCTAATTTCCACATGATATGCATCTACCTACACAACCTCAATCACCAGTGGTTAGCCTTCATACTCTAACTGCTTGACAAGTTCTATAACGACCACTATGAGGAAAAATTCTATAACGACCCCTAAAAGGACAAAGAGGGAAGTGCCTACATTCATGCCAGACATTAAAAACACAAACGTTAAAGGAGAAGTATTGTTCCTAGCCAACACGAGTGATGAGACTTTGTATTACATAGTGTTACATAATTTGGACACCATGTACTCAAATTCTCTAATGACCACTATAAGGAGAAAAAGGAATTGTCTACATTCTGACATGAAGCCCTGAACACACAAATGATAAAGGAGAATTAGTGTTCCTATTCAGCATGATTGATGAAGACTATATGTTACATCATGTAGCATCAATCCCATAAAAAAATTCATGTTGTTTTGCCATTTTGCACAATCTTTGTATATTTTCCATAAAACATTGTACAATAGCAAAGTTGTATATAGCAACAAGATTTTTATTGACACACGTTGTAATGAACGGAAGAGTCTTACCTAGAAAAACCTACAAAAGAAGAGCAATTTTGAGTAGCTTTCTTTTTCTTTTTTTGAGATTTTCATAATAAAAAGGAATAGTCTTGAGAAACTTCCATAAAAAGGCCAATACATCATGTGTAAAGGATTTTTTGCTAGTGGGGAGAGCTCTTCTTCTTGCAAAATTCGTGTGCAAACTTTCATGGCTTTTTGGCGACATCTTCTTGCTCAAGTTTTGATGTGAGAAAATTTTTACTTGGTTTAATTTTAGTCTACTATCATTAGGCTAAGTGTTTTTTGTCTTTTTTCACCATTAGAAGTTATTTTGTACTTATTTTTTGTGTCTATTGATATTCATATATTTAGATAGTGATGTGTGTGAACACACTAGGACCGTTGGGGCACTTTTTTCCCTCTTTAGGATTTTTCTTCCCTCGGTTTGTATATACGCCTATTTCCCTAATGGTTTACTTATCTTTGTACATTCTAGTGGTAATACATTCAGTATTGTATGTTGTGCTCCAAGCTTCTTCTTCCTTGTGCTGTTTGCATGCTTTCGCAGACCTCAAACTCCAACAACTGGCATGAGAGTAGGTTGTAGCTTCATCTAGGGCATCATCAACACCCCTCTAGTCATAGTCTCAGAATCGCATGAAATTTGGTGAGCATATTCAGGGTGATAAGGAGATCAAAATAGCTTTGCTCTCGCCATCTCAGCTCGTTTTGGCCTCTGAATGCACGATCTTAGTGCTTGTGCAGCCTATTTTGTCTTTTTGTGCCAAAGATATATGCAGGTTTCGGTTCACCAATATAAACATCTTGAAGTTTGCTACAAGTTTAGCAGAACTTGGTAGTAGTTCTATTCAACTTTTTGAGATACGTTCAATTTTCTGCATCAGGGTATTTTAGTAAGTGGCCATGGCTAAAAGCAGTGATGTATTCTGTATGTTGGCTATTGAGGATAAGTTGGACGGTACCAATTACCCATTATGGGCTTATATGATGCATCATGTATTGGTTGCAAAAGGATTGTGGAATATTGTGTAGGGTGTTCAAAAATGTCCTATTACACCTGCAAATACAATTACTAGAGCTGATGGAGATGGCATCGAAGATGGTGATATTCTATAGATTCCTGTTTGTGCTTTGCTTCTTGTTGCACCTACTGTAGAGCAAATTCCTTGGGATGGCAGAGAGGCCAAGGCACATGCATTGATAGTGTTTTCTGTCAAACATGCCATTATTCCTCACATTTGCTCTTGTATAATTGCTAAGGATGTTTGGGTCACACTTACCACATTGTATTAGGCTAGGAATGAGGCTTATGTTGCTTACCTCTGAAAATAGTTGGAGAGTGAATATATGAATGAAGGTGATTCTATGGACAGTTTTCTAACAAAGATCAAAGATTTGAAAGAACAATTAATTTCTACTGATGAAGTCTTTCATGTAGTTCACTTTTGTAGTTTGTTCCGAATGATCTTCCCAATTCATATCAGAGTTTTGCTTCTACTCTTCGTTTGATGATGAAAGGCAATCCAAAAAACATTTGAGGAGTTAGTCTTTGTTCTGTTGCAGGAAGATCATTCTAGGTAGAGCAGGTCCATTATGCGTACTGTAGATCAAGCTTTCCTGGCTAGGCACGGGAGTTAGTAAGATCATTCTGACTATTGGTGATGGTAGTTCTTTTACATTTTCAGATGCTTTATTTGTGCCAGGGATTGAGAAGAATCTGTTATCAGTTTCAGCTTTAGCCAAGATTTTCTTGGTTGTGAAATTCATTGATGACAGATGTACAGTTCATGGTCTATCAAATGGCAATGTGGTTATTGCTTCTGGCATTTTATGTCGTGGGATCTATAAGCTCATAGACTATGAAAAATCTGTGAATGATTTGGCATGTGTAGTACATGATTCTCAGGCTATGTCAGATGCAAAGCTTTGGCATGCACGCTTTGGCCATCTGAATTTTGCTAGTTTGCTACACTTGCAAAAATCTGAATTGGTGTCCTCTTTGCCCAAAGTTGAGGCACCTCCTAAACATGTTTGTGAAGGTTGTATTTTGGGAAAAATGCAGTGTTCCTCCTTTCCAAAAGATGGTTCAGTTCGAGCTTTTCAAAAATTGTAGCTTGTTCATAGTGATGTATGTGGTCCTATGTAGACACCCTCTTTTGGAAACTATCTTTACTTCATGACTTTCATTGATGATTTTTCCAAGCATGCATGGGTATATCCATTGAAAGCAAAGTCCAAAGTGTTTATGTGCTTCAAACAGTTTCTGGTTTTGGTAGAAAATCTGTTAGCATGTGAAATGGGCACCCTCCATTCTGATCGGGGGGGAATATATGTCCTCTAACTTTAATGCATTTCTGGCTAAACATGGGATAAAATATTAGTGTACACTGTCATATACACCTCAATAGAATGGAGTTGCTGAATGGAAGAACAGGTCACTCATGGAGATGGTGAGGTGTATGGTCAAGGGTCAGGCTTTACCACATAGTTTTGGCTTGAGGCTTTCATGTGTCTAGCATATATACTTAACATGTGTCCTTGCATTAGTGCCTGAACAACAACATAGGAAATTGGATGATAAAGTAGTGAAATGTATTTTTGTTGGGTACAGTTTTGAAAGCAAAGGCTATTGTCTGTATCATCCACAGAATAAATGCATTTTGGTTAGCCGTGATGTTGTTTTTGTGGGAGATGCTATTCAACCCTTAGTTTCATGTACTAAGGAGATATCTGTTAGCTCTAAAGACATGTATGATACTTTGCTGCCTCTTTTCACAGGTGGAGAGTCTAATGTTGGTCCTCATAAGGCAACTTCTCAACCTTTGTAGGTTTCATGTGATGATGTAGATCATCCCATTTCTAATGCGGATTTACATGATGCACTTGATGATGAGAGAGTTGATATTAAGGAGGCAAAAACTATGCCAAAATGGCTAGTGCAGACTTTGCATGACTAAAAATTAGATGCACCTATGCCATATCATACTTATTCAGGCTCTCATAGTGCCTCTTTTGCATCACATTGCTATGTTATGGTTGCCTCTCATCTCTATGATGAGAATGAGCCTGTTTCTTTTGATGAAGTAAAAAATGCAAAAAATTGGATGGCTGCTATGCAATCTGAATATGATGCTATAATGAAAAATGATACCTGGTCTTTAAGTGACTTGCCTCTTGGAAAGAAGCCCATTGGCACTAAGTGGTTATACAAGCTTAAGTGTAAGCCTGATGGAACAGTTGAAAGGTATAAGACTAGACTTGTTGCAAAGGGTTATGCTCAGGAAAGAGGCATTGATTTTGATGAGACCTTTGCTCCTACTTGCCAAATGACTACAATTTGTAGCATCTGTGCACTTGAACCTCATCGTGGTTGGAATGTACATCAGTTGGACATTAAAACTACATTTTTGAATGGTGATTTTCTTGAAAAAGTGTATGTTTTTCAGCCTCGTGGCTTTGTACAAAAGGGCATGAAAACTAGGTGTGCAAGTTAAAGAAGGCATTATATGGTTTAAAGCAAGCACCACGTGCTTGGTATGAAAAGATACATGCCTATCTGATTGCACATGGTTTTGAGAACAATCCAACTAAAAGCACCTTATATGTTAAGCATGCTAATGATGAGCTTCTGATCATTGTTGTGTATGTTGATGACATGCTGCTCACTGGTCCTCATGAGAAGCATATTGTTGATTTTAAAGCTGATCTACATGCCTCATTTGAGATGTTTGATTTGGGGCATTTGCATCATTATTTGGGCATTCAATTTACGCAAGTTGATGGCAGAATAGCTTTTTGTCAAACAAAATATACTGGCATATTATTGTAGTGTTTCTATTCATCAGGGGTTGATATTTTGTTTGTTGATTAATTTCCACACCATTTGGATCTCATATTTGGATGATCAAGGAAGTTGAAAGTTGATACATGAAGCTTGGTGAGACATGTATCCATCCATTTGCCTATGCCACCAAGTCCAACTAGGACAAGGTATATTCTTCATAGATTTGGACAAATTCAAGGTATATGAGCATGCCATGTACTACACCTTGACACTTTTTGGCATCACTACTAGGGAGAGTGACTTCTAAACCTAGGTAAATTACATGAAGGTTTGTGAACTATGTAGGTAATGTTGGATTTCGAGGTTTGCAAAAGCACACAAACAACACAAGAAAGAAGAAGAAGCTTGGAGCACAACACAATATAGAATGTATCACCAAGTGAATGTACAAAGATAAGTGACCCATTAGGGTTATAGGCGTATATACAAGTTGGGGAGAAAAACTCCTAAAGATGGAAAAGAGTACCCTGACAATCATAAGTGTGTTTACACACATCAATACCAAAATATATCAACAAATTCCCCTTGGGATTGATGCGGCAAACAAGGAGCTAACACTCATGTATAAGGAAATACAAGGCTATGTGGAAAGAGATCAATCCACAAAAGGAATTAAGCCCAAAGTCTTTTGGAAATCTTCAAACTTCTCCTTAGGTAGAGCCTTTGTGAAAAGTTTTGGAACATTATTTTATGTGGTCACATATGTCAAACGAACCTCTCCTACAGAGAACCTCTTCGTGACATAATGATAGTGCAGTGCTTAGTGCGAGCATGGAACATAGGGTTCCTTGCAACTCGCAATGTGCTTTGATTCTCAGTGAAGATGGTGGTGGCAAAAGATTGAACAACACCCAAATTAGCCAAAAAGCATATGAGCTACACACACTCAACAATTTCTATGAAAGTTTCCCCATACTCAACCGCAAAACTAGAAGTGGCCAGGGTAGGCTGCTTCTTTCTCAACCAAGATATGCATGACCTACCAAGCATGAAGAAAATGCCACTGGTGGACACATGAGTGTCACAAAAAGTATCCCGATTTGAGTTAGAAAAAGCATGTTAATCTAGTAGTAATGATTGGGATAAAACAACCCAAGAAGGCGGGTGCCACTCAAGTAGCAAAAGATGCACTTAACCACTTTCCAATGCTTGACATCTCAGCAATGCATAAATCTTCTCATTTGAGAGACAACAAATTGAATATCAAACCGAGCTATGCATAAGTAAATCAGGCATCCAACAACTTGTTGATAGAGAACACCATCAAATGCATCTCCACCATCATGAATACTCAATTGTAAAGATGTTTCCATAGGAGTGGCAATAGCCAAAATGCTCCAATAATGTGTCAATTTTTGTTTGAAACAAAGCTCTTCCCCCTTCAACTTGCATAAATTGAATGCCCAAATAATGATGCAAATGTCCCAAATCTGACATCTCAAAAGAGGCATGCAAATCATCCTTAAATTCAACAATATGCTTCTTATTAGGATTAATGAGTAGAATGTCATCAACATATACAATGATGATCAAAAGTACATCATGTACGCACTTAACATATAAGGTGCTCTCAATTGGACTATTCTCAAAACCATGTGCAATCAAGTAAGCATGTATCCTTTCATATCAAGCACGTGGTGCTTGGTTCAAACCATATAATGTCTTTTTCGACCTGCACACATTGTTTTCATGCCCTTTCTGCACAAAACAACGGGGCTCAACTGCATACACTGTTGAAATGAAAATGGACTACTCCTACTCTACTCACATGCACACATCTAACAAGCTAAGGAGGAAGGAACAAAAGATAGCAAAACATGATGAATGAATTAAAATAGAAATGGAAATGACTTACATGAGATGCTCTATCAGCATGGTGACTCCATGAGGAGTGGAAGTGCACTCTTGGCAATGAGCTAGAGTGGAATGACTTGAGTGGAGTGAAGGGAGGCCTTGCTTATATGGAGTTTGGGAGAATTCCCTTGCATGTGGGATAAATGCACTTGCATGTGAATGATTCTAGCTTTGGACAAAAGGGTGGAGCATGAAACTCTCAACATACACTTCTTCATGTAAGTCACCATTGAGAAATATATCTTTAATGTCCAAATGATGTACATTCCAACCTGATGAGATGCAAGTGCACAAATGCTATGAACTATGGTCATGCGGCATGTGGGAGAAAAGGTTTCATCAAAATGAATGCCTCTCTTTGGAGCATAACCTTTTGCAACAAGCCTAGACTTATACCTCTCAATTGTTCAATGAGGCTTATGTTTTAGTGTGTATACCCATCAGTCCCAATGGCCTTTTCCTTGGAGGAAAATCACATAAAGATCCGGTACCATTCTTCATAATAGCATCATATTTTGATTGCATAACAACCATCCATTTTTTTTTGTATTTTGTGCTTCATCAAAAGCAATAGGTTCATTCTCATCACAGAGACTAGAGGAAGCCATTGCATAGAAAACTGATGCAAAGGAAGCAATATGAGAGCTTGACGAAGTACGATATGACAAGGTGCATCTAATTTGCTCTCTCACGTCTGTACCATCCATTAAGGCATAGTTTTTGCCTCCTCTGTATCAACCTCTCATAAGTGCATCATGTAAATTTGCATTAGAAATGGAATGATCCCTATCACCATGTGGAACCTATAAAGGTTAAGAAATTATCTCATTTGGACCATCACTTGACTATTCACATGTGAAAAGAGGCAAAAAATATCATACCCATCACTAAAGCTAACTGAAGTTTCCTTAGTAGATGAAATTAATGGCTGAATTTCATCTTCCACAAAAACAACATCATAGCTAACCAAAATGCATTTAATATGTGGATGATATAGACAATAGCCTTTTCTTTAAAAACTATACCCAACAAAAGTACATTTCAGTGCTTTATCAGCGAATTTCTTGTGTTGTCCTATAACTAATGCATATTCCAAACAACCAAAGACACACAAATGAGCAACAGATGTCTTGCAATTGTGACAAGCCTCACATGGAGTGATAGATTGCAGTGCTTTGGTGGGACACCTGTTAAGTACATATGTTCCACACATAAGAACCTCAAGCTAGAAGGTATGTCGTAAAGCCTGAAGATTGAGCATTCACCTTGCCATCTCCATGGGAGACCTCTTGTTTCTTTTAGAAAATCCATTTTGTTGAGGTGTAGCAATTGGATATTTGACAAAGTGGGTAGAAACATGAGTTATAAGACATTGTGAAGCTCGTACCACTAGTAAATTTATATTCGAAGAAATCTTCATTAGATGTGGCTTACCTATTGAAATGTTAGCAATGGTGGAACTCATTTTGTAAATGAAGTTATTGAATGCCTATTAGAGGAGTTTCTAATGATTCACAAGAAATCAACTCCCTATCATCCTCAATCCAATGGTTAATTTAAGAGTAATAACAAGATCTTGTGTATAGTACTCACAAAAAAAAGTGAATAAAAAGTACTCTAATTGGGACAAACAATTGCATCATACAATTTGGGCCTACAGAGTTTCTTACAGAAGAGTATTGAGAACAACACCATTCAATCTAGAGTATGAACAATATTCCATATTACTACCTATAGAATTTCTCATTCCTACACTAAGAGTTGCAGCAGCTTACAAGTGGCTAGGAATGAGTTATCCAACCATGTGGAGTTACTAGAAAAATTATAAGAAACTTGATTAAAAGCAAAAATAAACATGGTAGAAATCTTATTATGATCATCATATTAAATATAAGGATAATGAAAATATGTATTAGTGTGCACAATAAAACAACATGCCAAAAATCTTCAGTGAACCATTTGTAATCAACAAAACTGCTGTTCTTGAAAAATAAGAGACACAAACTCATCAAAATTATACATAGTTGGACTTACTTTTTCAACCAAAAAAAAATTAGTAACAAAGCTTTGAAAAGATTTTGGCAATCCTTTGAGTAAACTAGAATTGAGTGATGCATCCATAATGATTTCATCAATGTTTATCAATTGCTCTTTCATATAATTGATGTGTGTGGCATATACATCCATTGACATTTCAACCATGCATACATCTTCAAGTTGATTTCTTAGGTAAGCAACACATGCTCCATTATGCACTGCATACAAAGAAGAAAGAGTATCCCAAGCTTGTCTTGAAGTAGTGCATCACCAAATGTGTGCAACGATATGTCAATTCATAGAAAGAGAAATCAATGCATGAGCTTGGGCATCCCTTTAATCCCATCTAAGTTGCTCTTATATAGATGGAGAAGGCATAATCACCTTACTTGAAAAAGAACATGAATCTATGACAACATCCTGCATAGAGAAGAACTGTGGAGTCTCTTCTCGACATCTCCCACTATGTTCCATAGTTACTTTGCAACAAGAAAATGCTTCATGATGTAATACCATATTGAATATTTGGTCCCATCAAGCTTATCCATAGATTGAAGTGTGGAAACTTGTGCTTTTATGCTCACAAGCTGATTTGCATTGTTAAAAGTGCATGCATACATGGATACAAAAAACTGCAAGTTGAGAAGGAGTTGAACTTGCTCTAATACCATTGTTGTGTGTGTGAGAGAGTGAGGAAGCACAAATATAAGTACACACAAGAGTGAATCGGGAGATCAATACACCAAGAAATGTGATGACTAGGAGAGATCTCTATTGCTAGATAATGAGCAATTATCAGTAGTATGAGAATGAGTGAAGTGAGAGCTATAAGTGAATCCCTAAGTACTATGTACCACCACAGATGAGCATATCATGTGTGGCTACATGGGTAAAAAAACCTCTATCTAGTTCTAGAGGAAAAAGTTTCCATGTATAGGGAAACAATTCACATCAAAACCACTCGAGGGAAACATAAGTGTAACACAGATATCCCTATGTTCGTCTCAAAAATAACTATGCCAAAAGAACCATGGCAAATAAAATCATTTTCACACAAATATCTCTCTATTTTCACCCGTGAGAATGATATATGTTCACAAAAGTGATTGTGGTGCATACGTGGAGCTCCATATGCCTCAAATGAATCCCTCCATAGCACTTTGATTCACCTTTTTTGAGCACAAAATAGATCGTAAGAGGCACACAAAATGATAAAAGAAATAGAGAATGCTCATGCATGAATTTCTAGGAAGCTCTCTTGATTATGAGGTAAATTTATCTATAAAAGTGAGCTTCATTGAGTTATATATAGAAATTGGTGGTCTTATTCACATCAAGATGGTCAACCTAGTTAAAAATAGTCCTAAGGACCTAGTTTATCCATTTTTTACTAGTTATTGGGGGATTTTAGCCTTGGTTATCTATTCCAAAATGAACTCTCTCTACTTTAGATCATAAAACTTGATTTAATTTCATAAAAATATTGGTATCTACAATCTTCACATCGATGATTTGGAGCAAAATTGAAGAGACATAAACACCAATATTGGTCGTCTCTTTATGGACACTTTTTGAATTGTACATTGAAACTTTGAAGGGCTTCAATCTAAAAAAAAAAATAACTCCATCTTGTTCTCATCCTCTATTCACTTGATTTCTTCTTGGGAGTCTTAACATTGTGCTTCTTGTGCTTATGTTGTAACAATCTATGTACTCTCTTACAAGTCGAATCAACTGTTCCTCCTCACCTTATGATACATCGCTATCTAAAAGGTCCATCATTCCTCTCCGCATTAAATTTTCACTACCACTTTCTTGGGCTTCTCCTTATTTTCATAAGCCTCTCCAATTGTTTCCTCTCTCTTACACACCACTTGCAATTTTTTATCCTCAACTTGATAATTTTTTTATATCAAGAGTTAAATATTTTTTATTTTTCATAGAATTTTCTTGATTATGTGTTTCATGTTTCTTCTCCTTTTTCTTAACTTGAAAAATTGGAAAAGTTTCTTGTCATGTGCAAATAGCATCATGGCTATTATATGTTCTAAGAGTTCTTATTCACATCATATGTCCATAAACACATGAATGTAAGCAAAATCTTAATAACCTTGAGCTTGATTTGGAATCTCTTCTCATATGGTTACCATGAGCAGGTCATATCCTTTAGCATCATAAAACATTATATCATACGCTTTTCATTTATTGATATGTATAGGGTGCCTAGTATTTGCATCCAATCATATAGCTCAAGCCCCTCATCATTGATTATGTCCATCGATCATTCTGTGATCTTCTATGTTTAGTTTCTCCCTTTTGTTTACTAGTTTATGATCTTCTCACATGCAAGCTTGATGCAACAAGTGTGTACCCTCATGCATCCATGATGGATGATTTGAGTTTGTGTTGTGTATGGACATCTCATATACTTCCTTCTAGAGAGTATTTCGTTGAAAAAGGATGTACAACTTTGAAATTATAGTCTTTAAGGTTGATTTTACTGATGACTTCACAACAATGTTGATTATTGAAGAAAAGAATCTTGGTGAGGACTCGAACTCCCAAGATAAGTAAAACCTAGTTCTGAGCAGGTATTCTACTCTAGCAAAGGAAGAGGCAGAGGTAGAGGCTTCAGAAGTGGAAGAGGACACAATAATCAAGACCAAGGTCAACAAAAGAATCATGCAAGAGGTAGAGGACAATTTCGAGGTAGGGGGAGCCAAAGAGGCCACAGAAATTTCCAAAGAAATGATTCAAGTAATGACAGTAAAGGATGCTAGAATTGTGGTAGACCTAGACACTTTGAATGTGATTGCAGGTTGAAGAATCAAAATAACAGAACGCAGCAAAACAACTATGCATCCACAAGTGCAGACGATAATGAGAAGCTATTCATGGTTCAACATCACATGATGAATACGATGTATGTTAATGTTTCAAAATCAAATGATAATGTTTGTTATGTTGATTCAAGTGCTTCATGAAATATTTCGATGCCCATGCACCACAGTGCGCTCTCCTTCTCGCGAGCTCCACGATGATATCCTCAGGAGTAGAAAACCGATCTCCTAAGGCCGCACACAGTACTCCGCACAAAGATTGTAGAATACGCAAAAAACACAGTACACAAGGAGCATGAAGACAGACTTCTTAGGTCTTATAGATGCGGTCGAACTTGCAGTCTGTGACTAACTAGGCCACTATATGTTTTATTAAAGAACATATACAAAGAAGTGTCCACTGGCCATTTGGCCTTTCACATGGACACTAACGATAACAATCTCCCATTAAAGGCCAATATGGCCAAAGTAACTATGGGAGAAAAATAAAGAATGATAAAGAATACCTGAGTGTAAGTATACAAACTATACCTCCCACATGATGGGCATGTTACACAGTATATAAGTGATTGTGTAAGATCATGAATCAAGTAACTCCCATCAAGTGACAACAATGTCGAAAGCTATCATGTGGTAGAGCTTTAGTCAAAGCATCTGCAGCATTATCTCGAGTGTGAAACTTCTCAAGAATAATGCGCTCAACGGCTAAGCAATCTCTAATGAAGTGATACCTCACCTCAATGTGCTTGGTCTTTGCATGATAGATTGGATTCTTAGCCAAAGCAATGGCACTCTGACTATCACTGAGCAAACGAGGTACATGCTGAGGTAAACCCATATCACAAGCAATACGAGAAAGCCACAACGCTTCCTTACATGCCTCACTTGCTACAACATACTCTGCTTTTGTGGTGGAAACAGTTGTATATTTTTGAAGACGAGATCTCCAAGAGATAGCACCTCCAGCAAAATGAAAAATGTACCCTGATGTAGACTTACGATTGTCTACACAACTAGCATAGTCAAAATCTGTGTAACCAATAATGGATGCTTTCCCTCTACCTAAGCATAGACACTTGTCCTTAGTGCCACTTAGATATCATAAAATCATCTTGACTGCTTCCCAATGTTTCTTGCCAAGATTAGACATATATCTGCTCACAACTCCCACTGCAATAGTACATTCAAATGTTTGGGTTCCTGCAAAGACCACATCCATGGGCGGTTGTAGGTTTTATGTTACTCTCATTGATGACCATACATGGAAAGTATGGGTATATTTCATGAAAGAGAAGAGTGAGGTGTTCACTCACTTTTAGAATTTTAAGATCTTTTGTAGCTTTTTTATTCATTACCTTAAAACAATACATGATTCAATATATTTGCATCTTAATTATCATGTGATCCATAAGTTGGTGAAATCTGAAAATCGTATGACTACATAATCCTTGTATATATCTTTATTTATTTTAGAGGTAGAAGCATCCAGAGGATGCCCATGTTAAGAAGTGCTGGAAGTTACTTAGATAAGAATCTCATACCTACAACACAAGCCAAAGTAATACCTTGCAGAGAGATGAGTTGTGTGTTTATATGTCATAAGGCATTTTATGTATACATTTAGTTTGAATGTTTTCTAATCTATAAGGAACGATGGAATACAAAACGACTCAAGGGTGAGCATGGCAAATGCATAATCATTTACTTTTTCACACTACTGAAGAGGATACGTACATGAAGCATTAACTCTTTTCACTTCTTAGATCTGGATTGACTTGCTTAAAAATACCTAACAAATACCTCCTCTCTGCATCTAACAAAATATTAGGAATGGATTTCTTTTTTTAGCCTTCTTTCCCCTACAGCTACTCCTTTTGAGGCACATGAAGAGTGTGATATATGTGTGATATATGTGCTCTTCAAGACAATATTTTGTTCATATTGTGTAAATATAAGTACTCATATAGTAAACTATATGTTTGCATACATGATTACATCATGTGATTATTTATTCTCAAGATTAGCACATACATATTGATAAATAATAGAGATATGATAAATAATATAGAGATATAGATTAACATGCAAAAACATTGTGGTTACCATAAGTAACCAACAATAATTTGCACATAAAGATAATTCCATACAAAAGATAAATAAAGATAAAGATAAATATGAGTATGGTTCGAACCCACTAGTTGCAAGTGGACACCTCCCTACCTGATGGGTAGGATGAATTGACTTCAGCCTTCAAGCACCTTCCAATACAACCTCCATGCTAGGCATAATTAATCAAACCAATGTTGGGTTTTGGGACCATCCCTTCCCAAGCTCTACCCTAGTGGGTCTTCGGGGTCTATTATCCTAGTCATGCCAAGTGGTTAACCCTTGCTTTGTGGAATACATGTGTGTGTATGTGTGTGTGTATATATATATATATATATATACATGGTCTCACACATTCATATATGTGTGTGTGTATGTATGTACATATGTATATGTATACACACACACACACACTTACACCACACATGGTCTCACACATTCATATGTGTGTATGTATGTACGTATGTATATGTACACACACACACATATATATATATATATATATGTGTGTGTGTGTGTATGTGTGTGTACATATACAAACGTACATACATACACACACACACATATGAATGTGTGAGACCATGTGTGGTGTGTGTGTGTGTGTGTGTGTACACATACATACGTACATACATACACACACACATATATGAATGGGTGAGACCATGTGTGGTGTAAGCATGTGTTGTGGATATAATACACACGCACATTGAATGTGTGTGTACATATACATACGTACATACATACACACATATATGAATGTGTGAGACCATGTGTGGTGTAAGCATGTGTTATGGATATAATACACACGCACATTGAATGTGTGTGACCATATGTGGTGTAAGCGTATGTTGCAAGTGGGTGTAAGAGTTCAATGTGCCATGCATGTATGAGAACCATGTGTGTCCATTAACATGTATATAATGTGTGAACATACATAGACACACACATATATACATCACACACAAACATATACATACACACACCCCCGTGTGTGTGTGTGAATATTTATATATATTATCTTTATACTTCCGTGTATGTGTGTGTATATATGAAATATCTGTGCGATGAATTACATAAAAGCTCAAATGGAATCGCACGAAACATAGAGGAATGAGAAAGGAGGTGATGTGCTTATAGAAGTATAGTATCTCAATCAAGGAAAGGATGGCACATTTGTGGATGAAGAGAGACGCATAGGAAAGGGAGCAATCATGGACACGGATCAGAGAAAGAATCCTATTAGAGTGTGGTCTACTTGATAGAAGAGGTGATCGTGGTAGGGACAAAGGAGAGGTGTGGAAGGAGAGGAGACAGATGCATGAAGGTGAGGATGGTGCAGGCTGACCTCTATATGTAATCTATGTGAAGACATTGAGGGAATTATGTGGGAGGGTGACTTATACCTGTAATTGTGTAAATATCTCCTTGTACATATGTGAATGAGGAAGACTATGTTTTATGTTTTCATATATGTGTGATTGTGCGAGATTAATTGTGTATCATCTGGGGGTGTTATCTGAGTGAGTGTGTGTGTGTGTGTGTGTGTGTGTGTGTGTCTGTGATTTTTATTTTTTGTTGAGGGGAGGAGGGGTTTATGTTGTATATGGGGCAAAATGACGCTTGAGAGAAAATTGTATAGTATCTTTCTCCAGTTAAGAGCACTAGAGAAATCCTTGTTGTCCAAGCGCAGCATTGATTCCAAAGATTGTTTCCCTTTTTCTGGCTGGGGACGGAGGCCCGTGGAGACTCTTTACTATAGTCGATGCTCTCAAGCTCATGTTTGCAAGCGATTCCAAAGACATTTTCCCCTTTTTCTGGGTTGGGACGGAAGCCCATGGAGGCGCCCACCTCAGATGGCAGAAAGTTACTCCTCTGACTTCATGTTAACAAAATACTTCCAAAAACTCATACGGAAATACATTTATTTAAATATCACATTAAAATCCCAAAGATTACATTTCCTTGTGCATTCGATAAAGGTGTTACTACAAGCATCATCCCAATATAAGTTTTTTTTTCTTTGAGTCAACGATGTTAGATATACTCGATACTCCACCCTCGAGTGACCACAAATGATCCATGGTGTTATAATGTAGACTCCCATTATCAGGAGAAGCCATTGTGAGAGCCCAAACATTTGTGAAACCCACACTTCCAAGTTAGATGAGGTCTATGTATGACTGTTGACGGTTATTACATCCTGCCAATGAATGCTTTTCGATGAAACACACATAGAGATAAGTTAAGTCTATCCACCCTGCTGCCCCTGCTGCCGAGCTCCCTTAGAGTTGTCTTGCATGAGTCAAGTCTATCCACCCTGCTGCCCCTGCTGCCGAGCTCCCTTAGAGTTGTCTTGCATGAGTCTCTAGACTCCCATTTCTCCTCTACTCATAAAAGGCATGAGCTCCCCTACCATGCCATGTGGCCTTCCAAGCCACCTCACCAACGGGCCATTCACGCCCATCGTTTAATGTGACATTTCCTTCCCCTTGAAAGGATTTTCATCCTCAAAAATGTAGATGAAATGTCTGTATGGTGAAGGGAGAAAGTGCTCCAAAAATCCAGATACATAGGCTTTTGGCCACATTTTGAAAGCTCAGTAACACTATAACTAGTCTTCTGAAAAATGTTTGAGAAACATCCTCATCTCCTGAGTGGCAAACCCATCTCATTTAAACATTTCCCAATCCTTCAAAAAATTTCAAATGAATCAGACATGCACTATGACATATGGATAACATATTTGATGTCTAAATAAATAGTGTCCCACTGCAAAACTTTCCCATTCAAAATGAATGACATTTTCAACTTCACCTTCAAACATCTAGCATATCTTACATTTCTATCTGATTACACCTAATCAGCAAAATCCTATTGTAGCATTGCTCACAACTTTAACATAAAAATGTCCTGATAAATAACAACAGTACTTTAGAATACACTCCATTCAGACACATTTCCGGTAGTCAACATCCTAGTACTATCTACTGAAAAATTCCCCACAGCTATTTGATGCAAAGCCCTATCAAAACAGAACAGTTCTTAGAAAGTACACTCACAGTTTCAGATATTGGCAGGTTAACCTATTGCTCTTCCTTCATTTAGTGCAACAAAAACCAGCAAATCTCAGATTAAGAGCCTAAGATGATTCAATCCAGGTTGCTTACTCTTTCTCCGATTTCCCTATGTTCAGAACCTTTGGCTCAGTATGTAGATCAAGGGCTGTGGCAGGGTTTCCACACACAACTGAAGTAACAAGAGAACCTGTTTCTATTTATGACAATTCGCTTTCTTGAACTGAAAGCTATCTGAAAGCCAAGGTTAAGGGGGTGTTCAGAACCTTTGGCTCAGTATGTAGATCAAGGGCTGTGGCACGGTTTCCACACACAACTGAAGTAACAAGAGAACCTGTTTCTATTTATGACAATTCGCTTTCTTGAACTGAAAGCTATCTGAAAGCCAAGGTTAAGGGGTCCTCTTGTTCCCTTCCACCTGGAGGAGTGGATAGGTCAATGCTATTGCTTTCGGACACTGACATGAGGGATAACATCATCTTACTAGTGATTCAGGGAGGTGTGCATGAGAACAACTAAAGAAGAAAATGATATAACAAACTGGATAATAAAGAGTATTCCAAAAAGTTGGGCATTAGAATAGCCACCTTGCGTAACAAATTATTTAAAAAATCAAACAACAATTCACTTTACAAACCCTCAAAGGCATTGTAAACAAGTAAGCACAAGGGAACCAAATACATAACCCAAATAAATAGGTCAGTTACAGACAACAAATGCACCTGAAGCTGAGAATTCGAAATTAAACTTCATCTAATGTGAAAATTGTGATTAAGTTATATGAGTGATAAAAAATAACATGCTCCCAGGGGAAGATAGGATTTTGGGCTGCCTTCTTCTTGAAGGGCTCTTATTATGAAAAAGAGATACACCTCAAGTAGGCAACAGATGCCACCTACTGGTGCACAGAGAAAACAAAATCCAACAGCTTCCCGAAATCGAAACAAGGTCACATCCCGTATTTCAGGCAGTGTCTTGTGATATTGCACATGCCTAGACTGCTAAGCCATGCAAATGCCGTATGAATACCTAATATCCATCAAAATTGACAAATTGGAATGGTTACCAAATTGTACAAATATGCCTACTTCTTAGCAACACCTCCTGTTGTGGGTCTGCAAAATAAGAAACACACTCAATTAGACCCACAACCATTCAGGTAAACACAATCCCTATTTCAAGTACGCATTAACATAAATCACATCTGACTTACAATCCAACAAAAACTTTGAACGAATCATATATTCCCCACTGAGCACCAGTCAAGGTACCAATCATGACGATTCTTAAAGGTAGTCCTCTTGTAAACAGGCCCAGGATTCCAATTTGCTTAACAGCCTGTAGAGGAGATCAATCAATGAAACTAGCCACAACCCAGAAGTAGCTCTAGGCCAGGAACTTAGTGATAAAGGACAGATCCATATCAATATTCCAATGCCAAATTTTTTTTCAAATGACAATGGCTGTAAAAAGAAGAAGAAAACTACTACATAGCTCTCCCCACAAACAACCTATCACGATGGCTGGATTGCTATTTGACGAAGTCTCAGCATGAAACATACAACAAACACCATCAAATTCTGATTAAACGATATAGAAACATCAATGAACTTCTAGAAGCGATGCACTAATGTGACAGGAAATATAAGTAGTGGTCCTTTATCTATGTGATGGCCTTGAAAATGAAGAAATAAGTATAACATGATGAACTTCCAGAAGCAATCCACTAATGTGACAGGATAAAAACGTGGTAACCCTTTCTCTATGTGATCTCCTTGAAAATAAAGAAACAAGTATAGCACGACAGAAGATGAGGTTAATATACCTCACCAACAGTTGCACCCTTGGCATTGTTTAAAAAGGAAACCAGATTGTCAGCTGGATGAGAAACAATGGCACAGAATACGCCTGCAATATATCCTCCTGCAAAACTGATTCCTAATTGGGTACTCTTGGAGCATTCACTTTTGGGAACGGGTACAACGTGCTGATAAAGAAGTTCTACTGTCTTCTCAAAGCATGCGAACTTCATCATAGTATCTGCAGAGAGCAATTCCATTAGCATATCCGATAGTTCACCATATGACACAAGGTAAGCACAAGATAACTCACAAGGAATCTGGCGGCCCCATAAGGGTACTAAACCCTTGTACAACCTGGAATAAGAGCTAATCAGACGAAAGTCTAATTAAAATTATCAGACGACAATCGACTCCTTGCATATTACCCTAAGTAGCCTTCTGAGGCAACAAATCTTGGAAATCCATCAGCTAGACCCCTTGCAAATCCGGGCTTGGTTTGAACGCGAACCTTTACAGCTTCGAAAGGACAAAGTGCGACATCTGCAATAAACTCGGCGGATGCAGAGCCAGCGAGATAAATAAAAGTCCGGTACTTTTCCGCGTTCTCAGGGCCAGCCAGATCTGAGTAATACTTCTTGAAGTATTCATAAAAGCCGAACTTGCAGGCACCCTGTGCACTGTAACCCAGAAGAGTTGGCACCCAACCCCTAAAAAAACCTCTCGGTCCTTGCTCTTTCAGGAGAATTCCGAATCCACTCCCAATACTTTTATATTTGGCTGGATCGATCTGTCCGAGGAGTCGTGGTCAGTCATCGGAAAAATCGTTCTTAAGCAACGAATGAACAGACAATATCCGAATACGAAATAAAAATAAATCCATATTAAAAACAGACAATCTGTTTCAGGGAACATGTGCCGAACTCAATATCCAGTAACTTACTAGTCTACTGTTAGTAAACTTTACCAAGATGCAGTCCAACATTACTATATGACTCGGACAACTTCGTTGTAGAAATTAAACGCCACAATTATTTCGAGAGAAAAGACTTGTTATAATTTTCAAGAAATGAATCGTGAGCGTATGAAAATACTTCCAAATCACGAAGATGATTATGAAGTTCCTAATAAGCTTCTGCATACCCAGATTCATATGCCACATTCCTTGCCGTGGTTTCTCATGAGGCATTATCTTGCTATTTCAGAATGGGGCAAACAGCTGAGGGTTTGCCTTACGACGGCATCGCTTTGAACTTTGAGGAAGAAGAGCATTAACTAGAAGATTCACGCACCTGCATGTTACATTTGACAAGATCAAGCGGAGTAACAGCCATGTGAGTAAGGCCACAGCTCAAGATGCCTCCAACAGTACAGGCAGCATAAAATGCTGGCGAATACATTTCGATCTTTCCAGGTTCGCTGGGAGCAGCTATAGGGAAGGACGACGAACGCCTGTCACTCGAAGCACCTACAGGTGCAGCCATGTAAGAACTCTCTACAGTCCCTACAGAAGGCATGGAGATGGAGCGAGCAAAGGCAGAAGCCACGCCGGGTGCTGCATAGAGGTGTCTAGGGAGCAAAGACTGAGAATTTTGATCGAAGGGCGCCATCGCCGTGTCAGAGCAGAAGCGAAGCGCTAGAATCTCGGTGCAAGCTCAAAGCCCCGTAGCTCCTGAGATCAGAACGGAAGCCCTAAAAAATGTAGAAAGGCGAATCCCTGCAAGGAATCTGCTCGCCGACGCCCAAAATACCCGGTCGCCCTTTTCTTTTAACTAATAGCTGCACTTATCGCGGCTCGCGGCTAACCGTTCATAATTCTCGAAAATAACAAAAAAATAAAAATCCAGCGTCGTCGACACGTGGCAAACCAAAACCGGAGGACTCACTGACACTGGCGGTTTTCAACTTTTTTGTTCCGGCTTACGTGGCAAAAACTTTCCACGTGTTTAATTTTTTATTTTTTTTTTCATAGAACACCGTCCGGCGTCATCCTTTTCCGATGGAGGTGAACTTGATCGTGTAGTTGTTCTCTTCGTTCATCCCAGTCATCATTGACCGCTGACCAGTATGAGCTGAGAGCAAGAATATTTCTCACGTATGACGTCACAGCAAGAATACTTTTCAATTTTTTTTTTTTAAATGGAGGTTCAGCCGAGGCCTACTCCTCCGAACTTTAACTTTGAAATTGCAACTGTACAAGGAAGGTCATAGTATCCATGGGACCCCCCTTATCCCACAAGAACAGGGGTTTACAACTGGGTTGAACGGCGGTCACAACTACCGCGAGGATGGTCAAACGGTGGCCAACAGCCACATACAACAGTTTCTGGGATTCATATGTCCCTACATGTTGCTGCCAGGAGTTGAACCCTCACCCCCGCCTCAAGAGGCGAGAGGCCCAACCACCAGGCCAGCGAACCGGGACTAGAATACTTTTCAATTTTAATGGAAAATATTAGTGGCATCAATGATTTCATACATAATTTATTGGCTGGATGGGCCTTCCGCCTCTTGAAGGTTTCATTCTCATCTACGGTAGGACATCTTGTGAGCCTAAGGTCAGTGTAACTACATTGTATTCAGTTGAAACGAGTTGCTTTCGGGCAGACCTCTCTTGTATCGCCTTCAAGTAGTCTAACTCCTGCTTTATGGAATAGGGGGGTCCCATAGGTACTATTCCCATTCACTTGTACAATTGCAATTTCAAAGCTAGAGCTCGAGGAAGTAGACTTAGATTGAACCTCCATTTTTTTTTTTTTAATCATAGGATGCACACACTACCTCTATCGATAAAGGCACCCTTTACGTTGCACACGTAAGACATATACACACAAAAATACATTAAGACCAAGGTGCCTTATATTAGTTATGTCTAATATGAATGAATGGAGTCATGCACTTTGATAATCTTTTTCTTTTTATAATATTTTTTATGTCTAATATGAATGCACTTTGACTCATGTCTAATATGAAAATGAAGCATAAAAGATATTTTCTTCAAAAAGAGATAGAGATGAAGCATTGATATGTCGAACTTCCTTTGCAAAGATAGAAAAAAAGGAAGATAATGAAATCAAGCACATGGTACATAGTAGAATATATGAGATTCTCAAATGCTAAGGGGGCTTTATAAGTAATAATGAAAAATTGTGCAACACTTAAGCATTTGCCGAGGATATGATGGGGGCTTGAATCTTGGGATTCATAGTGAGGCAACACATACTTTTGCGGACTCTTTGTTTGAATGTGTGTGAGAGAGAGAGATGGGACCTGTGTGTCTAGAGAAGGAAGAGCCATGATGGACCTCTTGTTTTGAGAAGAAGTAACATAGATATACCAATGAATGAAAGAAAATTTTCTTCCCCAATCAATGAGATGATGAAAAATTCATTTCTCTCATGAAGTGGATGTGGAAAAGATAAGATCTTGATGAGAACTTGAGGAAAATGATGAGTCACCAAGATCACCATGAAAGCTATGCTCTAATACCAATGTTAATCACATAGTCTCCATGCTAGAGAGAATGACATGTGACTCTCCACCCAACATACCATTACACAGTTTATGGGATCAATCGTGACCTCAGGAGTAAATAGAGTCCACATATGCATGTGCAATCTCCACCACTACTATAGGACCTTCCACTGGAGTCCACTAATGATAGGTGTACTCATTGCTTGAGTTAAGTGTCTTTAAAATCAAGTTAACTCACATTAACATGAGTGGATGCTTCTATAAGGTTCTAGAGATTCATTAGGTGAAATAATCTCCCTACTAGTGAAAGGTGTACTCACCACTTGAGTTAAGTCTCTATAAACTCAAGTTAACTCAAGTTAACCTACGTTAACTTGAGTGGATGCTTTTAGAAGGTTACAGAGATTCATTAGGCAAAAATACTCTCCTCAAGGCAATTATGGGGATTGAACCCAAGTCCTCCTCCCAATCTAATGGAATTAACCACTTGGGTAAGCAATTAACTTTACTCTAAGAATTCATGTTGATATATTTAGGTAATGATGTGTGTGAACACATTAGGGCCACCAGGGCACTTTTTTCCCTCTTTAGGAGGTTCTTTTCCCCCGGCTTGTATATACGCCTATTACCCTAATGGGTTACTTATCTTTGTACATTCTAGTGATAACACATTCAATATTGTGTGTTGTGCTTCAAGATTCTTCTTCTTCCTTGTGCTATTCGCATGCTTCCGCAGACATCTAACTCCAACAATTGGTATCAGAGCAGGTCGCCACTTCATCTAGGGCATCATTGACACCCCTCCACTCACAGTCTCAAAATCGCACGAAATTTGGTGAGCATATCAGGGTGATTAGGAGATCAAAAAAGTTTTGTTGCGTGGTGTCGAAATCACGATCTGAGCTCATTTCAGCCTCAGAACGCACTATCGTAGTGCTTGTGTAGGCAATTTTGTCTTTTTGTGCCAAAGATATATACCGATTTTGGTTCACCAATATAAGTTTCTCAAAGTCTGCTATAAGTTTAGCAGAACTCGACAGGGTAGTTCTGTTCAACTTTTTGAGATATAATCATTTTTCTGCTGGCTAAAAGTAGTGATGTATTATGTATGTTGGCTGTTGAGGATAAGTTGGATGGTATGAAATACCCATTATGGGCTTATATGATGTGTCATGTATTGGTCACAAAAGGACCGTGGAACATTGTGCAGGGTGTTGGAAAACGTCCTATTTCACTTGCAAATACAAGTACTGACGCTGATGCAGATGGCATCGAAGATGGTGATATTCTGTAGATTCCTATTCATGCTGCAGTTTTTGTTGCACCTACTGCTGAGAAAATTCGTTTGGATGGCAGAGATGCTCAGGCACATGCATTGATAGCCTTGTCTGTCAAATGTGCCATTATTCATCACATTCGCTCTTCCAGAATAGCTAAGGATGCTTGGGATACACTTACCACATTGTACCAGGCTAGGAATGAGGCTCGTGTTGCTTACCTCCAAAAACAGTTGGAGAGTGATCATATGAATGAAGGTGATTCTATGGATAGTTTTCTGACAAAGATCAAATACTTGAAGGAACAATTGATTTATGGAGCTCATCTACTAGTAAGCAGAAATCTACAAATGTTGCACATTTGAAGAAGGAAGACAAAGATGAGAAGAAATCAGAAAAGCAGAAATTCTTTTGTAAGTACTATAAAGGAAATGATCATATCATAAAGAAATGTCCAAAACTAGCTACAAAAGAGGCAAAGAAAAAAGAGGCTGGAATGTTGTTGCAGAGGCCTCTACACTGAAAACAAAGTCTGCAAATCTTGTGCAAAATGAAGAATGGGTGTTTAAAACTGTTTGCAGTTTTGACCCATCTTCTCATAAGCAGTGTATGTTTGTAGTAGACTCAGATGTTTGGAATAGTGGGGCAACCAAACACATTACTTCACAGCGTAGTTTCTTCACTTCACTTGAGCCTACCCCTACAGGGAATATTGTCACATGCACCAACAACTCCTCTTATCCTATCATGGGATTTGGTAAGATCATTATGACTATTGCTAATGGTAGTTCTTTCACTTTGTCGAATGCTTTATTTGTGCCAGGGATCAAGAAAAATCTGTTATCAGGTTCAGCTTTAGCCAAGATTGGCTTAGTTGTGAAATTTGTTGATGATAGATGTACAATTCATGATTTGTCAAATGGCGACATGATTATAGCTTCTGGCATTTTATGTCGTGGGTTGTATAAGCTCATAGACTATGAAAAATATGTGAATGATTTGGCATGTCTAGTACATGATTCTTGGGCTATGTCACATGCAAAGCTTTGGCATGCACACTTTGGTCATCTGAATTTTACTAGTTTTCTATGCCTACAGAAATCTGAAATGGTGTCCTCTCTACCCAAACTTGAGGCACCTGGTAAACATGTATGTGAAGGCTGTATTTTGGGCAAAATGCAACGTTCCTCATTCCCAAAAGATGGTTCAGTTCGAGCTACTAAAAAATTGCAGCTTCTTCACAGTGATGTCTGTGGTCCTATGCAGACACACTCTTTTGGGAACTATCTTTACTTCATGACTTTCATTGATGGTTTTTTCAGGCATGCATGGGTATAACCATTGAAAGTAAAGTCTGAAGTGTTTATGTTTCAAACAATTTTTTGTTTTGGCTGAAAATATGTCAGCATGCAAAATGGGCACCCTCCGTTCTGATCGAGGGGGGAAATATATGTCTTCTGACTTTAATGCATTTATGGCTGAACGTGGGATAAAAGATCAGTGTACAGTGCCATATACACCTCAAAAAGATGGAGTTACTGAATGGAAGAATAGGTCACTCATGGAGATGGCGAGGTGTATGGTCAAGAGTCAGGCTTTACCATATAGTTTCTCGCTTGAGGCTACCATGTGTGCAGTGTATGTACTTAACAGGTGACCCACTAAAGCACTGCAGTCTATCACTCCATGAAAGGCTTGGCATGGTCATAAGCCATTTGTTGCTCACTTGTGTGTTTTTGGTTGTCTGGCATATGCATTAGTGCCTGAACAACATTGTAGGAAATTGGATGATAAAGCAGTAAAATGTATTTTTGTTGGGTACAGTTCTGAAAGCAAATGCTATCGTCTGCATCATCCACATAATAAACACATTTTGGTTAGTTGTGATGTTGTTTTTGTGGAAGATGCAATTCAGCCTTTACTTTCATGTACAAAGGAGACATCTGTTAGCTCCAAAGACATGTATGATACTTTGCTTCCTCTTTTTACAAGTGGACAATCTAGTGCTAGTCCTAATGAAGCAATTTCTCAACCTTTAGAGGTTTCATGTGATGAAGCAGATCATTCTATTTCTGATGCAGATTTACATGATGCACTTGTTGATGAGAGAGCTGATATTGAGGGGGCAAAAACTATGCCAAAATGGTTGGTGCAGACTTTGCGTGACAACAAATTAGATGCACCTTTATCATACCATACTCATTAACGCTCTCATAAAGCATCAGATTGCTATGCTATGGCTGCCTCTAGTCCCTATGATGAGACTGAACCTATTCCATAATAGCTCATACTTTGTAAAGATCGATCTTGGGAGACTATACGGCCAAAATAACTATCTTCTATTATAAAAAACTCACACTTTGACTCTTTTTCAAAGAGCAAACTATCTTTAACACTTGAAATAATTTTCAAATATGTCCTAAGTGTTCCTCTTCTTATTTATTATGGATTAGAATAGCATTCACAAAATCAACAAAAAAATGGCTTAGATACGGTCCTAAAACATTATCCATGAGCATTCATCTTGGAGCATTGGTGAGGCCAAATGGCATCACCAAAACTCTTAGTGTGTTGATATATTTAGGTAGTGATGTGTGTGAACACTCTAGGAATGTTGCAGCACTTTTTTTCCCTCTTTAGGAGGTTTTTCCCCCCCGCTTGTATATACACCCATTGCCCTAATGTGCTACTTATCTTTGTACATTCTAGTGGTAATATATTTAATATTGTGTTTTGTGCTCCAAGCTTCTTCTTCTTCCTTGTGTTGTTCAGGTGCTTCTGCAAACATCTAACTCCAACAATTGGCATCAGAGCAAGTCGTTGATTCATCTAGGGCATCGTTGACACTCCTCCGGTCGTAGTCTCAGAATCGCACAAAATTTGGTGTGCATACTCTGAGCTCGTTTCGGCCTCCGAATGCACTATCACAACGCTTGTGCAAGATATTTTGTCTTTTTGTGCCAAAGATATATACCAGTTTCCGTTTGCCAATATAAGCATCTCAAAGTCTGCGACAGGTCTAGCAGAACTTGTTTGGGTAGTTTAGTTCAACTTTTTCAGATACAATCATTTTTTTGCATCAAGGTATTTTAGTCAATTGCCATGGCTGAAAGCAATGATGTATTCAGTATGTTTGCTGTTGAGGATAAGTTGGATGGTACCAATTATCCATTGTGGGCCTATATGATGCGTCATGTATTGGTCACAAAAGGACTGTGGAATATTGTGCATGGTGTTGAAAAACATCGTATTACACCTGCAAACATAGGTATTGCAAATACAGGTACTAAAGCTGATGCAGATGGTGTCAAAGATGGCAATATTCTGTAGATTCCTATTCGTGCTACTGTTTCTGTTGCATCTACTACAAAGCAAATTTGTTGGGATGGCAGAGATGCTCAGGCACATGCATTGAAAGCTTTGTCTATCAAACGTGCCATTATTCCTCACATCGGCTCTTGCATAACAACTAAGGATTCTTGGGATACACTTACCACATTTTACCAGGCTAGGAATGAGACTCATGTTGCTTACCTCCGAAAACAGTTGGAGAGTGAGCACATGAATGAAGGTGATTCTATGGAAATTTTTTTGACAAAGATTAAGGATTTGAAGGAACAGTTGATTTATGTAGATGAAGTCCTTCTTGACAGTTCACTTGTGCATACTATTATGAATGGTCTTCCCAACTCATATTAGAGTTTTGCTTCTACTCTTAATTTGATGATGAAAGGCAATTTAAATGCCTTAACATTTGAAGAGTTAGTTTTTGTTTTGTTGCAAGAAGACTAGTCTAGGGAGAACAGGTCTATTATGCATGTTGCAGATCAAGCTTTCCTGGCTAGCCAGAAGGGCAAAGGTAAATGGAGATGTTCTACTAGTAAGCAGAAATTTGCAAATGTTGCACATTTGAAGAAGGAAGACAAAGATGAGAAGAAATCAGAAAAGCAAAAATTGTTTTGCAAATACTGTAACGCAAACGATCATGTTATTAAGAGTTGTCAAAAACTGGATGTTAAAGAGGCAAAGAAGAAAGAGGCCATAATGGTTGTTGCAGAGGCCTCTACACAAAAAACAGAGTCTGCTAATCTTGTGCAGGATGAAGAATGGGTGTTTACTAGTGTTTGTAGTTTTGAACCATCTTCTCATGAGCAATGCATGTCTGTAGTAGACTCAGATGTTTGGTACTTTGATAGTGTGACGACCAAACATATTACCTTGTAGCACAGTTTCTTCTCTTGACTCGAGCCTGCCCTACACGGAATACTGCCACATGTGCCAACAACTCCTCTTATCCTATAATGGGAGTTAGTAAGGTCATTCCGACTACTGTTGATGGTAGTTCTTTCCCTTTGTCATATGCTTTATTTGTGCTAGGGATCAAGAAGAATGTGTTATCAGTTTTTGCATTAGCCAAGATTCACTTGGTTGTGAAATTTGTTGATGACAGATGTACAGTTCATGATCTGTCAAATGGCGATGTGATTATTGCTTCTGGCATTTTATGTTGTGGGTTGTATAAGCTCATAGATTATGAAAGATCTATGAATGACTCAGCATGTGCAGTACATGATTCTCAAGCTATGTTAGATACAAAGCTTTGGCATGCATGCTTTGGTCTTCTGAATTTTGCTAGTTTGCTATGCTTGTAGAAATCTGAAATGGTGTCCTCTTTGCCCAAACTTGAGGCACCTGATAAAAATGTATGTGAAGGCTGTATTTTGGGCAAAATGCAACATTCCTCCTTCCCAAAAGATGGTTCAGTTCGGGTTACTCATAAATTGCAGTTTGTTCATAGTGATGTCTGTGGCCCTATGCAGACACCTTTTTTTGGAACTATCTTTACTTCATGACTTTCATCGATGATTTTTTGCAGGCATGCATGTGTATATCCATTGAAGGCAAAGTCTGAAGTGTTCATGTGCTTCAAATAATTTTTGGTTCTGGCTAAAAATCTGTCAGCATGTAAAATGGGCACCCTCCGTTCTCATCGAGGGAGGTGTCTGCTGACTTTAATGCATTTCTAGTTGAACATGGGATAAAATATCAGTGTACAGTGCCATATACACCTCAACAGAATGGAGCTGTTGAACAGAAGAACAGGTCACTCATGGAGATGGAGAGGTGTATCCTCAAGAGTCAAGCTTTACCACATAGTTTTTGGCTTGAGGCTGTCATGTGTGCAACATATGTACTTAACAGGCGTCCCACTAAAGCGCTGCAGTCTATCACTCCATATGAGGCTTGGCATGGTCGCAAGCTATTTGTTGCTCATCTGTGTGTTTTTGGTTGTTTGGAATATGCATTAGTGCCTAAACAACCTTACAGGAAATTGGATGATAAAGGAGTAAAATGTATTTTTGTTGGGTACAGTTCTAAAAGTAAAGGCTATCATCTGTATCATCCACAGACTAAATGCATTTTGGTTAGCCTTGATGTTTTTTTTTTGTGGAAGATGCTATTCAGCCCTTACTTTCATGTACAAAGGAGACATCTATTAGCTCCAAAGACATGTATCATGTATGATACTTTGCTCCCTCTTTTTACAGGTAGACAGTCTAGTGGTGGTCCTAATGAGGCAACTTCTCAACCATTGCAAGTTTCATGTGATGATGCAGATCATTCCCTTTCTGATGCAGATTTACATGATGCACTTAATGATGAGAGAACTAATATTGAAGAGGCAAAGCCTATGCCAAAATGGTTGGTGCAAACTCTGCGTGACAACAAATTAGATGCACCTCCATCATATCATACTCGTTTAGGCTCTCATAGTGTGTTTTTTGCATCAGATTGCTATGCTATGGCTGCATCTAGTCTATGTGATGAGAATGAGCCTGTTTCATTTTATGAAGCACAAAATATTGATTTTGATGAGACCTTTGCTCCTACATGCCGAATGACTACTATTTGTAGCATCTGTGCACTTGTAGCTCATCATGGTTGAAATGTACATCAGGTGGACATTAAAACAACATTTCTAAATGGTGACTTGCATGATCAAGGAATCAATGAGCTTAAGAAACAAATAGAGAAGGAGTTTAAGATAAGTGGTTTGGGAAACTTATCTTATTTCTTAGGAATGCAGATTGTATATAATCAACATGGAGTATATGTTACACAAGAGAGGTACTTGAAGAATCTTCTGGTCAAGTTCAACATGGAGGATTGCAAGTCTTCAACTACACCATTGGAGGTAAATCATAAATTGAGCAGGTATGGAGGTGAAGAATTTAATGACATGAAGAAATATCAGAGTTTGGTAGGTAGTTTAATCTATGCTACCTTGACAGGGCCAGATCTATCATATGCAGTAGGTGTGTTATCACAATTCAAGTGTATGTTTTTCAGCTCCATGGCCTTGTGTAGAAAGGGCATGAAAACCAAGTGTACAGGTTGAAGAAGCCATTATATGGTTTAAAGCAAGCACCACATGCTTGGTATGAAAAGATACATGCCTATCTCATTGCACATGGTTTTGAGAACAGTTCAAGTGAAAGCACCTTATATGTTAAGCGTGCTAATGATGTGCTTCTGATCATTGTTGTGTATGTTGATGACATGTTGCTCACTGGTCCTCATGACACACATATTGCTGATTTTAAGGCTGATTTGCATGCCTCATTTGAGATCTTTGATTTGGGGCATTTGCATCACTATTTGGGCATTTAGTTTATGCAAGTTGATGGTGGAATGGCTTTGTGTCAAAGGAAATATATTGATATGTTATTGTAGCGTTTTGGCCTTGAAGACTGTAAGCCTATTGCCATTCCTATGGAGACAGGTTTACGATTGATTCTTCATGATGCTGGAGATGCATTTGATGTTGTTCTCTATCAGCAGGTTGATGGATGCTTGATTTACTTATGCGTTACTCGACTACATATTTAGTTTGTTGTCTCAGGTTTATGCATTGGCAGGTGGTTAAGTGCATCTTTTGCTACTTGAGTGGTACCCGACTACTTGGATTGTTTTATCCCAAGGGGGGATCACTACCACGAGATTTGCATGCTTTTCTTGACAGTGATTGGGCTACTTGCTGTGACACTCATGTGTCCACTAGTGGCTTTTGCTTCATGCTTGGTAGCTCATGGATATCTTGGTTGAGCAAGAAACAGCCTATTGTGGCCACTTCTAGTTGTGAGGCTGAGTATAGGGCAGCTTTCACAGTGACTGTTGAGTGTGTGTGGCTCAGATGCCTTATGGCTGATTTGGGTGTTGGTCAGTCTTCTACCACCACCATCTTCACTGACAATCAGAGCTCATTGGTAGTTGCAAGGAACCCTATGTTCCATGCTCGCACTAAGCACATTGAGGTGCATTATCATTATGTTTAGGAGAGGTTCTCTGGTGGGGAGATCAGCTTGGCATATGTGCCCACGTATGAGAACACTGCAGACCTTTTCACGAAGGCTTTGCCTAGGGAGAAGTTTGAAGCTTTCCACAAAGCTTTGGACTTACTTCCTTTTGTGGATTGATTCCGCATAGCTTGGCACTTCCTTATACATGAGTGTCAGCTCCTTGTTCACCGCATCAGTCTTACACATACATACATATACTTACATGTATATACACACATATACATGCATAAACATATGCATACACTTACACATACATACATACCCACACACATACATATATACACACACATACATGCATACACATACACATATACATACACTTACACATACATACATACACTTACATATACATACATACACACAAACATGCATACATATACACATATGTGTACACTTACACATGCATACATACCCAGACATACACATATATAAACATATACATGCATACACATACATATATACATACACTTACACATACATACCCACACATATACATACACACACATACATAATAAATACATGCATATATATACACGTCATACATTTATAGTTTTGTATGTGTAATTATATGTCAGAATGTGTATTTGTGTATATGTGAATATGTGTGTATGTGTGTATGTGTATATGTGAATGTGTATGTATGTAAACAATCATATTATTAATATCTAATACCTTTATTTTCTACACAATCAGATTCTGATCAATCAGAGGGAAGTTTACCAACATGATTGATATATGTTTTTTTATTGTTATATTATAATAAGATTTTGATCAATCAGAGGGTACTCCACCACCTCCTATCCATGCAACAACATCTTCACATGTGTCCTTTGATAGGAATTATGATGATTTTTACTATCAAGAGCATATTATATGTTGGTATAATCTTTGCTATGGGATGTATCAAAGACCACGATTGGAATGTATTGAACATGAGGCAGAGTATGGTAGTCTTGAGCATGCACCACCCTCTTGATCAACGTGATAGAGCTTGGGTATGTATTGATTCTACAAATTAAGGTCATTATAATTTGATTGAAAATCATATACAAAATCAAATTATACTTAATATACAGGAATATTTGCTTGATGACGATGATGATGATGATTCTTCTACTAATAATGTTAATATACCTTGTACACGTCATGGACTTCCCATTTATCAATTACAAGCAAAGGTTTCTCGAGATCCTCTACCTCTTGGTTTACAAACTAAAACTTCTAAAGATTATTCATTGCCAACTCGTGATCGTCCTCTAGTACAAACATATGATAGAAGAAGATATGGAGGATTGAATAGAGGGCCACTTCCTTTAGATGGAGAAGTTGTTAACTTTTGGGGTAATCATTATATGATTGCTCCCTCCACTATTACTAGTGTTGGTTGTGGTCTCTTTATTGTAGAGGATTTGTATGTGCCCCCGAACTCTGAAGTCACTCTTATGTCAATTTGTAGTCACATATATGGATGGGGAGATTAGCATCGACTTACATGTTATGTTTAAAGCATGATTACTTATGGATTATGCCTAAATACAACTTCTCTTGCTAGTAGAGGGATTAAACATGCAAAAAATGAAATATTATATATTGATGGAAGACCTTACATGCATGGAAATATACTAGGTTTAATAAACAATAGTCGAGTCCATAATAATTCATTAACTAAATGCACATTTGAGGAGCATGAAAATAATCACAAATCACCATACATGAGAAGAAATGTAGCAAGATACATAGTTGTCAATGTTGTTACTTCATTACATGCTGGTGATGAATTATTAGTGAATTATGGATGGCGTAGATCTCCAAGATCACCTTTTAGCTAGAGAGCAATGAAAACTTTCTATCCACCTATCTTGTGTTGCATTGAAAACTCTAATTGATTGAAACTCTTTTTAAATTAGCTTACATATTTGAATTTATGTTTAAAGTTTAATTTTCATTCATTTATGGAATACTGATGATTTTTATTCATGTGTGTAGATTCCTATGTATGACATTGATGATCTTCCACCACACCAGTCAAAGTTGCCAATAAGACCTCATTTATCAGAGGCTTCCATGAGGAGGCTGTGCAAATGTGATCCTATCGGATATGAAAGATTGAAAGAGTACCTATATTCAAAAGAAGATAAAGTACAAGATTTTTGTGATAATGATGAAGATGATGGCACGGCAAGTTTTTTTAAGGATTGGTATCAAAATGACAGTGAAAGCATTGATATTTCTAAAAATGAGAAATATCTTTAAGAACAATATCTAAAGCATATATATGAAGTAAGTCACTTGACATGACTAAGTGCAAGCTTACTTATTCTCAATCTTCAAAATTGTTTTGGATAGAGTAACGTATCTACTTCGGCATTATTAAGATATAATTTTTAATTTTCTATCTATTTATTTATTTATTTTCATTCATATCATCTTTTTTCATGAACTTTTAGGTTACTATTTGAAACATTTTTACCAAGCAAGAATATTCTTCATACATCACATGATGAAATGAAGAAGATAATCAACAATCTTTGTATAGATTATCAGTGTATATATGTATGTCCTAACAATTGTCTTTTATATAGAGGTACTTTGGGTCGAGCGGTTTATGGGAATAGTAAAAGGTTATGTGCAACAAAGAGCAAAACCAGAAAGGATCTATGGCAAAGGGATGGATGCTTGTAAAAGGTTATGTGCAGCAAAGAGCAAAACCAGAAAGGATCTATGGCAAAGGGATGGATGCTTGAGGATAGTGAATACCTTGAAAGAGTTCATGAAGAAGCTCCACATGCATGGACCAACAAGTCCTCTTCAAAAATAACTGATGAGGTATTATCAGGTAAGGAAGTTCCATTTCAATTTACATGATAAGAAAAAAGTGATGTTTCTACTTTTGTAGCATATAATAGCGAATGCATGCAAGTCTTCATCAGCGAGTATGAATAGGAACTTCAAAATCTCTGAACTAAAACATGGAAAAACAAAAGATATAGATGTAATCTCGATGGTAATGAGAATACCAATATATCTTCTTTCATAGATTGGCTATATACTCGTATACAACGAGCCAATGCAAATAATGAACAAATCTCAAATGAGTAGAGGGAGTTAATGATAGGTTGTGAAAGAAAACTAATTTGACTTTAATAATATTCTATTTGTTCACATATATGTATATTCATTTCTCTTTAATATTTTTATTTTTATTGCAGGCTCGAATGTTCACAAATATATGGGCATTTGGATAGCATACTAGAATAAAAAGGATTGATTCTTTACGTAAAACAGAGGATTCTAGCATTGTTGCTTCTTTTATGCAACTATCACATGCTAGCTCAAAAGATATGAACCTTATAAATAGCGAACTTGGCTACATAGGAACCATTGTTGGTATCTAGAAATATCATTTCGTATGTTCAAACAAGTAAATAAAGATTTTATTTTATATGATATAGTTTATTATTTTTTTAAGCACATAATAATAAATTTTTGCTTTTTTATATTTTGATAGGTTATTTTGAAGATTGATTAGTTTCTAGTTGGGTATAAAGGTATTAATTCCACATTGAGAAGGGAATTATCTGGGTTTTGGGCAATTGATTCTTAAAAAATAATGCGATTAACTAGAGAAACATATATTCTTCCTAGGCATATTGAACAAGCCTTTTTTTATAAAACCCTGATGCTCATCCTTGGTGGCAAGCCATTCATGTTCAACGTAGAGGTCGGTGATTGTTTGAACACTTTATTGTTACAGAGATCGAAGAAATTCATGTTGATGATTCATCATCATATATTGATATATCGACTAAGTGTTGATTTTACTGATGATGAAGAGGAATCACCAGAAATCGATCTTAGTCTATCAACAGATGATGTCATTTATGAGAACATAGATTTAACAATAGAAGAAATAATAGAAATCAATAAGGATAATGAAGATGAGCCTATATTGATGTCTTACAAAAATGATGGTAATAATGAAAACACAGGAGTAGATTAGATAGTAGATCTTAGTCTAGTTATTGATTGTTAACTTGAATCATTTGAATGGGTATCAGACAATAGGTTCTCCTTTATTCAACTAGAATATAGGTGAATCCCACTACAGAGATGAAAACATGTTCGTTTAAGTTAGAACATGAAGCTTAGGGGTATGCCTAAAATTTTGTATATAGCTTTATTTTCAAGGATGAAATTTCTCTCGTGTATGTATGCATGTGTGTATATGTGTGTGTATTCATGTGTGTTATATGTATACATATGTTAGTATGCACATATGTGTGTCTCATGTGTATATATGTATGCATGTGTGTGCATGTGTGTGATATTTATATATGCATATGTTAGCATACACACATGTATGTATGGATATGCATTTGTGTGATATATGCAAGTGTGTTTATAATTGTGTATGCATGTATATGTATGTGTGCATGTAGGCATGTCTGTGTGATGTGTATGTATCTACATGTGTGTTTTATATATATGTATGTGTATATACATGATGTGTGTATATCTTTATATATATTATGGTCCTCGTTGATTCGAATAGCTATATATAGAGGCATAAGGTTGGGAGGAGAGACATCTCTCTAGTATGTGGTGGGAGGATTATATGCAATGTGTATATATACTTCAACCATATGGCAAACGCATACGGGTACGGAAGTATGAAAAAAGTATGGTTGAAAATACCATACATGCACACACACACATATATATATAGTACTAGGCGCTATGGCGCCGAAGTAACCCACGCCACACTCCCAAGAAAAGCTCAAACGACCTTCATGAAAACAATGCTTTTATCACACCTTGGGGCACATATGTGTATGTAAAAATGCCATTTGGACTCAAAAATGCTCTAGCCACCTTTAACAAGACTATCAACCTCATTTTTGGACCCTTATTGCTAGAAACACTCAGAATTTTCATGGATGACTTTTCTTCATTTTCAGGATCTCACAAAGACACCGCTTTGGATTGCTTGGACCATCACTTGAGACAGCCGCACAATGTTTTTAAAAGATGCAGGGAGACTTAACTAAAGCTGAACCCAAATAAATGTCATTTCCTTGTGATTGGGACATGTCGTATCTGCTAAAGGTATGGCTCTAAATCCTGATAAAATTATTTCTATACTAAAGTTATCTAAACCCAAATCTCCTAAAGAGATTCAAAGGTTGTTGGGGCATACTAGGTACCACAGAAGATTTCTCAAAATGTACGCAGAGATAGCTATGTTACTGGCTAGACTTACAGTTAAAGAAGTACAATTTAAATGGGAAAGAGAAGAAGAGGATGCTTATCAGACATTAAGGTCCAAATTGGTGGTTGCACCAATTCTTATCACACCAAATTGGTCAAAACCTTTTCATGTACATGTAGATGCCAGTGCATATGCAATGGGTGCAGTTTTGGCTCAACACAGTGAAGAATACAAAATTGACAGACCTATTCAGTATGCTAGTCGAATTTTGACTAAGGATGAAAAAAATTATAGTACCACAGAAAGGGAGGCCCTAGCAATGGTTTTCGCTATACAAAAGTTTCATCATTATTTGTTAGGTGTGAAATTTGTTATCATCACTGATCATCAACCACTCAAGTATTTATTGAATAAGCCACAAGTGATTGGGAGGATATGGAGGTGGCTACTTTTGTTTGAGGAACTTGATTTTTCTATAGTCCATAGACCAGGTAAAGGAAATGTCATGGCAGAACACCTATCTCGGATCAAGATGACGGATCAAGCAATTGGAGTAAATGATGACTTTCCAGATGCTAATTTGTTTGTTGTACAAACACAAGGTTGGTATGATGACATCAAGAATTTTCTTAAAATTGGACTATATCCAGAGAAGGAAAGTCTTGTGCAAAGAAAGAGGTTGCTCTTCAAGAGCAGATCCTTTACCTTTATTGAGGGAAAATTATATAGATAGGGAAAAGATAACAGGTTTAGAAAGTGCATGGAAGAAGACAAAGTGAGGGAAGTCCTTAAATCTGCACATGAAGGAACAGGTGGTGGGCACCTTCGAGGACACATTATGAGTCAGAGAATCCTTGATGCTGGCTTATGGTGGCCTACATTATTCAAAGATGCAGAGGAATGGGGAAAAACATGTGATGTCTGTCAGAGGTGTGGACCCAAGCCAACAAAGCAGAGGCACAACCCCTTGATTATCTCCACTTCTTGGAAACCATTTGAGAAGTGGGGTCTAGATTTCGTAGGGCCCATCTAGCCTATGTCGGTTCCAATGAGAGAAAAGTATCTATTGATCGCCACTGACTATGCAACAAAGTGGGCTGAAGCTATTGCCTCCCCTAATTGCACTGCTCGAACTGTTGCTGATTTCATTTTGTCACCAAAACTAACATTCATGCAGGGAAAGAAAGATTGTGGTGTCTCTCAGAGGCTTGGGGCACTGCAAAAAGTGGAAGAGATACATCTACATATTGTAAAACAATTGATAGAGACTCAAATGAAGAGGAAGGAGGCACATGATCGAAATCTGTAGAACAATAACTTACAAATAGGCATGTTAGTTCTTCTCCATAGACCTCAAATCCACACACAAGTAAGGGTAAAATGGCTTCCACACTAGGAAGGACCTAATCGAATTACGACAATGCTGAATTGGGGTGTAGTGGAGTTAGAGACTCTAAAAGGAGAGGTCCTACCACTGGTCAATATATCAAGGCTCAGGCCTATCATCAGCACAACTGAAGATTTATGGATCACCTAGAACTTGGAAAATCTGTCCAGGTTGTACATAGCCTTCTCATATCATTTTGCTCAAGTTTTAGTAGTCTTTATCCATTTTCATGCTTTTCCCTTGATTTTTATGCAACCTAGAAGCCATTTCAAAACCTTTGTATAAGAAAAAAAAATTAGGAGATTTTTGGGAATTTTCAAGGCATTTTTAGATTTTTTTCTAACATTTTTTCATCTTTTTCAATGCCATTTTCTTTATAAAATGGAAAAATAAAGGAAGGTTTCTGTGTTCCTCAGTGGAAAAGTGGCCTAGAAATGTTGGCAAATTTTTTGAGAATTTTTTCTTAATTTTTTGCATTTTTTTGGATTTTATTAATATTTTTTCATATTTTTAGGGTATTTTTAACCACAAAAAAAAAACAAAAGGACCCCCTAAAGGCTAAATTTATTTTTTCCAAAAAAAAACCTCTCTCTCTTCCCCCCACCCCCACCCCCCCAACAAATTATTATTTTATTTTTTATTATTTTATTTTATTTTTATTTTGTTTTTGTCTAATTTTATTTTTATTTTATTTATTTGTTTATTTACACTTCCCTTTAAAAATGATTAATATTTAGAAGGTGAAATCAAATCCTCCTACTTGAGTAGATTTTTATACAAAAATGAAAAACGCTGGGGATTTTACATCATGCAGAGGAAGAGAAACATTACAAATGGAAGGTATAAATATTCTCTCATGAAAATTCATGAGTCTTTGGGTATATTCATGCACGCATAGAAGCCATACATCTGCAAATACTATTGGTACTACCACCAATATTGATAAATGTGCGCTTCAAGTGTCTTTCGTGTGATGAAATATTTGAGCTATGAAAACATCGAGATAAAAAAAAATTATGACTCCTCTTTGAATGGAACACTCAAAGACAAAGGAATCTTATTTTAGTTCTCCATTGCTTCATGTATCGATAGTGATGGTGATATATTGAAAGATATTCAGTGCACACATCCATTTAAGTGATCATAGATTTGGAGATACATTTGTCATTCTTTTGAAAATTAGCTTACATTTGGCAAGAGAAATTACATATTCCGCCTAATTGAGTAAAGTTTTTTTGTCGAGAATAAATTCATATTAATGAGAATAAGGTTAATGTCTTGCTCTTGTTCTTTTGCTCTTCTTGATAATGTAGTCTTCTTTGTTCCACAAATTGGTAAGATCACTTCTAGAAATGAAATGCTGGAGTTGGGAGTTTTTTCATTGATCAGATGACTATCAGGATATCGATACATGAATGATGACATGAATGGAAGTAATGTATCATCATAAGACAAATTAGCTCAAAAAATTGCAAGTTTCCTGCATGATAACGTGAAGTTCTTATGATTTTTCTGTATTTCCATGTTGATGAATTGAAAAAGCATAAGATGTACATAATACAGAACTACAGTAACATAAATGCTCAAAGCCTCTAAGAATAGAGAATTAAAGTGACTGATTTTCAAATACAACATAAGCACATCCGTAGCCAATTAATTACTTAATTAATTACAATTACATAATTACAATTAATTTGGAGTTTTCAGAAGATGATAATTACTTAATTACTTAATTACTCAGAGTTTGCCCCTAGAAAGCTTCATAAAACGCGAAACATTGAACTCGCATATTAATGCGTATTCCACTTCGAATTGAAGTTCAATTTCTATTTCTTCTCCTTCTGATTAGATGAACCAGTATTTGTAAGAATATGCAATGCAACAGACGGGATTGAAGCTACCCTAATACCAATATATAGGTAGTGTTAATATTAGCGGTCGGCTTCCCCTAAAAGTCAAGCTCCGTGGTATTTTCTTCGTGCAGCTTTGCTTGATTCTGAGGCTGAACCAGCCATGATGCAGCCTCCAGATTTACTAAGCGAACAAGCTTGTGGCGGAGTACATAAAACAGGTCTCCTGCTTCAACTCAGCGAGATCAGCTTGCGACCTAAGATATTGAACTTCCTTCTGCAGCAATGGCGAGATTAGTCTCTCACCGTGAGGTTAATTAGCACGCATCACACAGCACACATACAGAAACATATGCTTAGTACATGATTGAGAAAACAACAAAGAGAGTTTGAGCATGGTTTACCAAAGCCTAATTATCGGTGTCTGTGTGGTGAAGAATTTATTTGGAGGGATTTGGAGAAGTTTGCCACCATGTATCAGAGACTTCCACTCTAGTTGTGATTCGATTAAGTTTCCAGTGTGCGATCAGAAATTTTCTACTCTAGCGATGGAGCTTGGAAGCGAGAATCAGAACTAGTTAGGAGAAGACACCCTGCGATGTTTCCTCCTTGACTGTTTCTTCTGGTTCTTACTACCTGAGTTCAATTGATCAGATGGTTGCTGGGAGTCTGATGGCTGCTCCGTCTCGGAATCTCGTTGATCTACGTTATTAACTACACTGCTAGTACTAGTCGCCATAGCTGCCCCAGGCAACCCTGAGGGTTTGCCTACTGTATCGCAGGGAGCCTGAGATGGAGGATGAGGAGGCAAGACGCCCTGCTTTCCAGCACTTTTTCCATCGAGCTCAGATTCTAATCTGGTTGGTAGCGAGAGACCTCGTCTATAAATCTTTTCGTTCGTCTCGTCGTGGTTTTCTTCATCGAGTTCCAGATCCTGCGTAGACTTATCTTTCTCGGCATCTACAGTAGTGCACCCGTCCGAGATCTTAACTACGTGGGTGCGGCGATTGAATGGTTCCACAAGTGTTTCGTCGTCTATGATATCAATGGCGAAATCACTCACACCCTCAGAGCTTATGTTTAAGCGAGAATGGGAAGGTCCTGTGTTGCAGGATGTCCAAGCGGTTGGGGTACGAATGATGGGATTACTGAGATAAAGAGAGCGATTTGGCTGCCTGGAAGCCGCGGCAAGGTCAAAGATCTTGCAAAACGGCTGCTCGGGATCAGCGGCAATGGCTCCAGGTAAGGATGCAGCGCTATCAAGTTGACTGAGAGAGCAACTGGCTGGGTTGGAGGTCCGAAGAAGAACAGACGAGGTTCCTTCGTTGTAGGGCGTGTCTGAGATCCTACAGTTGATGATGGGTGGCATGAGGGAGGAGAGAGTGATTGCCGGGACACCTAGAGGGTGGCCGGGCGTGGGAGGCCCACGTGAGCGCAGCGCCCTCGCTCGGCCTCCAACCGCCGGCGTGAGCAGCGAGTGTGACGGTTGCATTATGGCCGAGGCGGATTCGCTAGGCGCACCAAACTTGCACGAGCTGGCAGGGTTGCTGCCTGCGCCGCCGGCAGTGCTGCAGTTGCTCGCACCCAGAGTGTGGATGGGCCGCCATTCCCATCTCTGCGCTGAACGAGGCCTATTCCCATGGACATCCTTGTAGCTGCTAAAGCTTCCCAATGTGCTGGTCATGTCGTAACCCCCTCCGCTGGGTCGCCTTACAGGCCTCGCTCCGTATGCCCCGTGTCCGGCCGCATAGTAGGATTGATCCGTGGAGCGAGAAGACCCGTTGCCATAGCAACCTCGACTGTGCCTAAAGCCCGTGGCACTCGTTGTCCTGGGATACTGGGGAAGCTGAAAATTCCCCGCAGAGCTGGCTATGTCGTCCGCTTCTATATTGTCCACCTCCGATTGTTGTTGCGCCACCATCTCCGCCGCTGCTAGCACCCAGGCCACGCTTGCCGTCGCCTGCGATCTTAACGCCGCCTTCACTTGGCAGTAGGCCGCCTCCGAACCGGCGTAACCGTCCGCCTCGATCACCGCTTTCGCCATAGAGGCTCTCCAAAACGCGTGCAGTGCCGCCTTTGCCGCAGAGAACACCAGATTCACGCGGTTAAGTTGTTCCTCGATACCGCCCACGTCTCCTTCGCAGGCATGTTGCTGGTCGTCATGGCCAGAGTAGCCGTAGTGATATCGCCGCTGTCGGGTTGAGGTCGATCCTCCAGCCGTTGAAGAGGGTACATAGCCATGAAATTGGTCGTCTCTTCTACGATCTGGGTATTCTGCGTCTGCAACCCCGAAAAATGATGCAGGGAAGCCGCCCATGGAATCAACTGCAGGCCCGTCGCCCGCAAAGCGGTCCGAAGACCGGTTTCCCTCCATGCGTGATCAGCTACTCTTGCTTGAGCTCCAGATCAAAAGCACCTCCTACATGAACAGAAGCTCTGTGTTTTTGTGGGCTGATCAGAATGAAGATCGAAGACATATCTTGCCGAGAAGGTTATGTCGCTTGGCAAGCGGTTTGTCATAAGACCGCTTGATACGCAGTTTAATTTATCTCACGAAATATCTTTTCTGATAAAGAAGAGAGTCCATGCTCTCATCTAATGCGGCAACCAAAAATCAAGACATTCCTCATAAGCATATGAGAATGCATGAACCATCAAGTTCTAGGAATGGCTGCATGTATGGTTATGGTTGAGTGGTTTATGGTTGAGTGGTTGGGCCTTTTGCCTCTTGAGGCAGGGGAGGAAGGTTCAACCCCCACCGACAACATGTAAGGGACATGTTATCATGGAAAGTTGTATCTTGTGGTTGATGTGCCACCGTTTGTCCTGCCCCGTGGTAGTTGTGATCGCAGTCTAACCCAGCTCTGTAAACCCTTGTTCTTGTGGGATCAGGGGGGTCCCATGGGTACTATGCCCTTACTTGTACAGTTGCAATTTCAATGTTAAAGCCTCGAGGAGTAGGCCTCGACTGAACCTCCATTAAAAAAAAAAAAATCCTTAAAGGTTGTGAGTTCAATCCTTGTGGAGCAGCCTGCACATGCCCTCGCCAGTGTGGTGCATCTGTTTTTGTAATGCTTTGAGGCAGTTGAAACTAGTTGTCTTCGGGCAACTCTTTCCTTGTGATGTTTCTGGAGTCTAACCCTTGCTTTGTTAAATACGAGAGTCCCATGGGTACTATGACCTTCACTTGTACAATTGTTCTTTCAATACAGTCAAGCTTGATGAGATTAATCTTCGGCTAAACTTCCTTTAAAAAGAAAAATCATTGAAGGTGTTTGTGTGGGCTAAGCGAGACGATAGGATCATTTGCCTAGGTGGGTGCTTCATGAGGCCGTTCACCTCTAGGGTAGGGGGTGAGGATTCAACCCCTTTTGCCATAGTGGACACTCCCAACCTTCATGAGGTCGGGACCACTAACCCAACCTTCATGAGGTTGGGATGTATACCTTCGGGCTTGTTCACTATCCTTTGAGCATTTTTTTGGGGTAATCGACTTTTGAGCTTGTGTTCTCCTATCATTCTTTGTGGCTGCCTTTGAGGTGCTCACGTTGGAGACTTCATCACAGCTCATGTAAGGAGCTAAAATCTAGTCAAGTTTTGAGCCGAATTCTGATGCTCACGTTGGAGACTTCATCACAACTCATGTATGGAGGTAAAGTCTAGTCAAATTTTGAGTTGTTTTCTTGAAGTTGGGGAGGAAAAACGGAGGAATAGAAGCAAGTTTTGAGGGATACAAGTATATGCAAATATACTTTGGTATGTGGAGTTTAGGCTAGGACCAAGGAGACCGCATACATTTGATCGGCAAACAAGTGTTGAGAGAAAATTCACTTTTTGTTAGCCCGTCAAAGTGTGAATTTTTCAAGATAGAGATTAGATACCTTGGACATATAGTATGCCAAGACCGAATCCAGATGGATCCTGAGAAAGAATGGACTATTATGGAATGGCCACATCCGAGCAACTTGGAAGAGCTTTAGTTCTTCCTAGATTTATCAAGATTCTATCAAAGATTTATTAATAATTATGCCGAAATTTTTGTCCCGATGATGGAACAACTTAAAGGAGAAGGGAAAGTTTTTCATTGGGGAGAAACAAAAGCAAAGCATGGAGAAGTTGAAGGTAGCAATTTCTACAACTCCACTTTTACACAACACAAATCACAATAAACCCTTTGTGGTTGAGACTATTGTGAGTGATTTTGCTATAGGAGTAGTTTTAGTTTACAATGGTCGACTAGTGGCTTTTGAGAGCAAAAAGCTAGAGGCTACTCAAAAGAATTACTCCATCTATAAGAAGGAGTTGTATGCAATAGTCCATGCTTTGAAGAAGTGGCATCATCATTTATATGGTCTCAAAGTCATGATAGTGTTTAATCAAGTATTAAGTGGCTCTCTAATCAAACACACCTTAAAGGTCATAAGGCTCGATAGGAAGAGACCCTTCAAGAGCTTGATTATGAGCTTAGGTATACGAAGGGAAAGTTTAATGTAGTGGATGATTCGCTTAGCCACATGCCTATGCTCAACAGACTGAGTTTAACTCAAGTCACTAGTTGTGAGAAGAGATGGTAGATACCCCCAAAGATGATCCTGATGTTGCAAAAACCTGCTCTACACTTGCCAAGATGACTTCAGGGATCGTAAGTAGACACCTTGTGCTTGTTAAGGATGTATATGAACCACCCTAGTGCTTTGGAGCATCAATCTCAAATTGATTCATCAAGACAGATAACTTGACACAAAACAGATGACTCAAAACTTGCTATTCTGGGATGAGTTGCACTCTAGAATTTCACTCAGAGCTCACAGCTTGCTGAGAATTGTATAGAGATATTTTGGATATCTCTAATTAGATATATAATGAATATAAAGCAACAAATTTGATGAATTTTAATGAACCATATTTAGGAACATTGGGGTGTCTTCCCGACTTTTTAGGAGTTGGTTGCAGAAACACATAGGTGACTTCAAATGTAGATATCTCATAAAGTAATGAGCCAAATATGATGAAAATTGATATAAATCAAATAGACTTATCAATTTACCTATACCAATTCAAATCTCATCAAAAGAATAAGTACATACAGAGAACTCAATGATTGAACTTGACTAAAAATGAGACATAGACATGTAACAATAATTGAAGAGAAATCCAAGATTAGCTTGAAATGTCAATCTATATTGCACATATGGTACATGATTTGATTGGGAGTGAAGCTTGCGAAGGATGAGCACAATGTGTGCTTCACAAATAGTATGATGCTTGATCAAAATCCCATCAGAGTGTAGCTCCAAAGTTTGCTTTGATCCGTGACTATTTTTTAATGTATATATAGAGGATTTTGAATTCAAAATTTGGAGGGATGCTACCTAAAAGTTCCCTCAAGTTAGGGGAAGCTTTGGTTGATCAATCTCTCCTAAATATTTTGGTGATTTGTACCAAAGGGTTCACGTGATTCTCTAAGATATTTACCTTTTGATGTGATTATGTTGAAGCTCAAGGTCAAGGACAAAGCATGGAAGCACATCAAAGAAGTGGACATAGAAGAAGAGAGAGCAAGTAGGGAGCTCCAAGAAGTGTATGTCAAATTTTCAGAAGAATCCCCTACAAAAATAGTGATTTTCATCACTAGAAACCATTGTAAATACCATTATCTATTTTTAGTAACTCCATTTTGTTCAAGCCGAGGAGTCCTCGAGCTTGAGGAGTATTAGAAGTACCATCGTACCAATTTTCATAATTTTTAGACTTCGTTTGAGCCCTCAAATAAGCCCTGGAACCTAATTTTTAACTAGGCCGGACACTAGGTCTGGACAGGGCCAAAACTAGTCAAAAAACTATAAAAAGAGCTAGAGAGCTCATTTTTGAGGTTAGCTTGTTGGAGAATAGAACTTTTGTAAGAGAACTCTTTTGCAATCTAAGCTTTCCATTGTTCCTCTCTTTGATCTTACTTTGTGCGCGTGTGTGTGTATGTGTGTGCATGTTTGTGTGCTTTCACTCACGCACTTGTGCCTTCACTTGCTCGTGGTCTTCATACCGGTCCTCACGTCTCCGCGGATTGACAAGTAAAGGAGGTGGTGCTTACGCTTGAGCTACACCAAATTTTGGCGCCGTTGCCGGGGAGAGAACTTCGAGGACGAGCGTTGTGATGGTAAGATCGTAGATTTGCGACGTTGGAAGGTAAAAAAACTGTCATTTCAGTTCATTTTCTGTTTTTTCCTCTTCATCTTCATCATCATCATCATCTCCACCTTCTTCCATCTTCTTCTTCACAGAAATTTCTTGTTTTTAGTGCATTTTCACCATTTTCATACCATTTTTCATGCATTATTGTGTGGGAAGGAGTTAGGAGGTGCAAGGGAGAGCAAGCACTGCATTTTTTTTAATGATTTTCTGCTCATACGGAGCTCGCCATAGCCGGCGCTCAGAAATTTGAATTTCCCGCCAAAAAACGCGATTCTGTGATGAAAATCGCGATTCTGTGAAAATTCAAAATTTTTTGAAAAATCACGATTTTCAGTTTTCCCGCCTAAAAGTGGTTGAAAAAAATCGCGATTCTGTGTTTTTCTCAAAAAAAAAAAAAAACACGATTCTCTGCTCAAAATCGCGATTCTCAAAAAAAAAACACGATTCTCTGCTCAAAATCGCGATTCTCACCAATCACGATTTTCAGCAAAAACATGATTTTGTGAAAAAGGCGATTCTGTGAAAACACGATTTTTTGCTCAAAATCGTGATTTTCAAAAACACGATTTTGTGCTCAACATCGCGATTTTCATGTGAAAAATACGATTTTCAAAAAACACGATTCTCTGCTCAAAATCGCGATTCTCACCAATCACGATTTTCAGCAAAAAACACGATTTTGTGAAAAACACGACTTTCTGCTCAAAATCGCGATTCTCACAAATCACGATTTTCAGCCAAAAATACGATTTTGAGAAAAACACGATTCTGTGGGACAAAATCGCGATTTTCATGTCAAAAACACGATTCTGAGAAAACACGATTTTCAGCCAGAAACACGATTTTGTGATCAACATCGCGATTCTCTGAAACACGATTTTGTGATCAACATCGCGATTCTCTGAAACACGATTTTGTGATCAACATCGCAATTTTCAGAAACACGATTTTGTGATCAACATCGCGATTCTCAGAAACACGATTTTGTGATCAACATCGCGATTCTCTGGAACACGATTTTGTGATCAACATCGCGATTCTCTGAAACACGATTTTGTGATCAACATCGCGATTTTCAAATCACGATTTTCTGCTCAAAATCGCGATTTTCAAAAACACGATTTTGTGCTCAACATCGCGATTTTTTTGACTTCACAGCATCGCGATTTTCAGAAAGTTCACAAAATCGCGATTTTCTCCAAAGGTCCTGTTTGCCTGTTTTGACCCCCAGGAGCCTGATTTGACATAACTTTCTCATCCAAAGTCCATTTTTTGAGCTCTATAGCTTGTTGGAAAGCTCGTTTCAAATCCTACACGATCTCAACTGTTTTTTTCAAGAATAATGCGTTGATTTTGAGATAGGATAATTTGAAGTTGACCCTCAGGTGGGACTAGGGAACCAAGGGGGCTCTAAAGAATTGTGAACCATACCAAAGGGAAAATTTGGACTCTTGACTAAAGCTTATGAACCTGAGATCTGGTAGACACTTAGGCAAGGATAAACAAAGCATTAGATCTTCTGAGGCTAGTGTCAACCATACATCCAAGTCTTGGGCACAACAACTAAGTGGTCATCTTTTACTCAGATCAGACACAAGTGATTCAGAAATGTCTTTTAGTATGGGAAAACCTGCAGGTGGCTCAGGGACTGCCCATCTACAAACACCGGAAGGTCCCTATAAGACACAGTTGGAATATATTCGGACCAACCAATTAGGTGCTCGCATCTATGAGGATGGTCTGAGGCGATCAGTGGTCCAACTCAAAAATCCAGATCAATCCTTTGGACTTGAACACCCGGTGGTCAAGTTCGAAGAGGGTTCATACATTGATAAGGAAGGAACCATGTATGTGGTTACCAACCAACCAGATAGGACCGATGAGTTTGGAAATATCATTCATGAGAATGAGATAGGAGACCTAGAACAAGGAAACGTAGGACAAGGACCCCAGACTCCTAGAGGTAAGTCAGTTTTGACCCGAGTGATCACTCCGGACTGGATCCCTCAAGACAACAAAAGCATAGAACTATTTTTGAATAGAGGAACAGAGGAAGCCTTTTGGAGGTTCAAGCCAGATCAACCTAGCCAATTGGGCATAGTTATCATCTATGAATTCAAAGATCCTGAGATACCAGGCAAAGTTGTCTACCTGGATAACACATCAGAGAAAATTTTCTTGGTAACGGAACATGATAGACATGCATATACATGGAAGAATGACATGATTTTCCCCCCACCAAGATCCAATGTTTCCCATGGCCTCCAAGGGGTAGGATCATCCCAGGCTCATGAAGCCCAGAGAGAAAGAACTAGAGAGAGACCTGAGGTAAGTTTTGCACACACCGTGGGCAGGAATAGGTCAGGATTTGAAAATGAAAGACCTGAAAGAGAGAGACATCAAGCACATAGGCAACAAAGAGATGAACAGGATTTTCCATTGCCTAGACCCCGGGAGTACCCAAGAACCCTTAAACCCAGTCACGTGATCAAGGCAATGAAGAACTATTTCGATGGGACAGGGGATCCTTATGATCATGTGGCCGAGTACAAACAAGTGCTGAGAGCCGAACAAATTGAGGACTGGTTCACCCAGTACGAGGCATTTGGTTTGACCCTTAAAGGCACTGCCTTAGCTTGGTTTCAACCATTGAGTAGAAGCAGCTATCGCGATATAGGTCAACTGCTAGACGAATTCATTGTAGAATTTTCCAAGAGTGGTATCAGGCATAACACATCGTCCCTGATCCATAGTTTCAAGCAGACACCCCAAGAAACAGTGCGACTAGCAGGTAGAAGGTTCAGACAGTACCTAGAAAGATGCCCTGCTCCAGAGCTACCCACACCAGCCAAACAAGTGGCTTTGTTTTTAGATGGCTTATTGAGCACAAAGTTAAGATCCTATGTATACTTGAAAGATCCTAGATCCATAGAAGAGTGTGTGCGGACGTGCATAGACATAGAAGATAACTTGGGTGAGGAGTTAGGATTGGCCAAACTCTACAAAGATTCGGATAGTTCTACTAGTCATACTTCAAAGATCTCCACAGAAATAGAAGAGATAGCTGAGCAAGTTGCCAAGAAGCTGGGAGTCCAAAATAAACAAACACAGGGAGTCACTTCATTGAATCGGTGCTATACTTGCGGAGGTGACCACATGGCTAACGTATGCCCAATGCAAAACCAAAACATTAGAGAAAGGAATGCTCCATATTGCACTATTGAGAGAAAATACACAAACCACACGGCTCAAGATTGTCCCTACAATAGGCAGGCTGTTAGACAAAATTATCAGCAACCTTACCCACAAGGTAGGTATCAGAATCAATACCAACAGCCATATTACAGACCACAACAGCAATATCAGGTACCATATAGGCCACAACCTGTCTTGGTAAACCAACCACCAGCTCCAGCCAACGTGATTCCAGTCAAGTATGCTGTGGGAGAGGAAAATCCACATAGAGCTTTGGTGCCACTAACCCCATTGATACCAGATAACGACTCTCATGCTCATAGTTCAGACTACTCCCATGAAGGTAGTCCACATGCTTATTACACAGAGTCACCTGAACATAGTGAGATTTACTCGTATCAATATGAGGCACCGCCTATGGAGCAAAATTGGGAGCCAGAATACTCCAATGTCATGTACACAAATCCTAACCCTAGGCCCCAGTTGAGACAAATGAGACCACAAGCCCCTAGAGGATCTTGTTTCAGATGTCATGGTGACCATTTCATTCGTGACTGTCCCCACCCACCATCTCCGAGTCAAGGACAGGCTATCACAATACAGGCTTTTTGTCCTGATTGTGGCAAAGACCATCTCCCCAGAGATTGTCCAAGAAACCCCTCTAGTGCACCCAAGATTACACCCATTAATGTGGTAGGCTTAGTGGCAGATCCAAGTTCAAGTAGTAGCCATGTGGCTCCTATACAAGCTGTCACTAGAGCACAAGCCTTAAAACAGGATAAACCAGTAGAACAATCAGAGTCGAGTGAATCGGGAGAGCCTAGTAAGAGGAAAACAAGAACATGGAAGGATACCAGAGAGAAGGCCAATCGCAAGTGGAATAAAAAGTTATCAGAACTAGAAGAAAGCTTAAAAGAAGCGAAAACAAAAATAGAAGACATTGCATCTCAAAGCCCCTCGCATGCCGAAACTCCATCCACTCCACCTCATCCCACCCCACCACCCATTGTAAATAGACCGCAACCAGGGTCTGTTCTTGCAGATCCAACCCCAGAAGGCTTGGACATGATGTTCAAGGCCTACCAGGCTCGACTTCAAGAAGGGCCTACAGCGGCAAACCTAGACAAGAGTTACCCTAGAGCAGATTTAGAGATTGAACGGATGAAAATGTGCATGAAAATGGTAGAACAAGCTCAAGCCATACTTGAGACTAGTCAAAAGTTCAATCAGACAAACTCTATCAAATCGGATTTGCATTTCCAGGGCTTACTAGAACGATTAGAGCAGTTGGTAAACAAACCACAAGTTTCTCTACCTCCACAGGCTCAACCAGTTATTGAAAGAGGAAGCTCACCACCAAGGGGAGCTTATGTTCCTAATTACACGGATGCTGGAATACCTCCTTCTATTCAACAGTACTCTCAAGAGTTCTTGCGGGAAATACAAGAGGAGAAATGGGCCAAGGAGAAGGGTAATTCCCCTCCTATTCCTGAGATTGATGATCTTCATGATCAATTTCCCCAAGACATTCCATCTATTTACGAAGATGAAGCAGAACAAGAAGACGAAAGATTAGATTTTGAATCTAATACCTTAGAAGAACTGCCTCAATTTCCAGGCCCATGGGAATCTGAATCACTCCAGATTAGAGCTCCCACAATACTAGTAAGAAATGAAGACTCAGTGGTTCCAAGGAACACGGATGTCGTGAAGAACACTAAGGTTCAGTGTCATCTCACTGTAGAAGAGTTGCTCAAAGCAAAACCTGAGTTATGGAATCATGTGAAGGATCAGGTCCCAGAACTTGAGTCCAATATGCCAAAAGTAGGCTCTAAGCAAAGGGTACCAGAGATACCTCTAGACAAAATAGGGGACATGTGTGAGGGTGAAGAAGGTAATACTTATCTTCCAATCACCTACCAAGGTTACACAACCAAAGCAATCATAGATTCAGGTGCTGGTGTTGCTATTGCGACCACCTCCTTGTGGAAGCAATGGGGCAAGCCCACATTAAGACCAACTAGAATGAAGCTTCAAATGGCTGATGGTCATTTTGAAAGACCTCTAGGATTGCTAGAAGGGATCACTCTAACCACTTGTGGTGTAGAGTTTGAGCACACATTTGCTATATGTGACTTTGAGAAAAATAATGTCTTTGAGATGATCCTAGGAAGACCCTTCCTACGACAATTGCAAATAGTACAGGATTGGGGAACTAACTCCTTGTACTTACAGCACTTAGGGGTCACCACTAAGGTCAATTTGAAGGATTACACCTTCAGAGATGTACCACCCCTACAGTGGAATTCTATCCACAAAGCAAAAGAAGATTCCATCTCTGTGCATTCTGAAAGTTCACCTGATCCATCATGGCTGCATGAAGATACTCATTTGTGGATGTGCAAGGTTGCAAAGGAAGAGGAAAAACGTTTAAAGGCAAGAGAAGAAGGAACTTCGTTAGGAGATAGACCAGTTAGAGACCCAGCCTACACACCGATGATCTTTCCAGATGAGGAGTTTGAGCCTCATGGCTGGCCAGAAATCTTAGCCACCATGGACATTGTTGTCAATGAGGAACAGTGGACACCTCATTGTGATGAGGAGGGTTATGATATCTCAGTGTTCATGTGTCAACCCTTGCTAGAAGAATGTGACCCTAGTGATGTCATAGAAGAGGAAGAGAATGACGATGATCTGGAGTCTATTGTGATGGATAGTTGCTTTAACTCAGAGCAGCACTATTTAGAAGATATAGGAGTGTTCACCCAGAAAGAAGAAGAACCTCTCACAAGTATTAAAACAGTAAACTCAAAGGATGGAAGTGAGAGTAGTCAAAAGAAAAAGAAAAGAAAAGCAGTGAAACAAGAAAAGGAGGAATCATTGTTTGAAGTACCAGAAAACTTCAAGAAATATGAAGTTGACGACCGCAAAATTTTGGTACGAATGCCTAAGAGAGAGGCCATCATAGGAGAATCATATGATAATAAAGAAAAGACCAAGAAGATTGTAGTGACCATTGAAGAGAACGAAGAGAGATGCACATATATAGGAGATGACCTAAGTGCAAGAGAAGAAATGGAGCTCATAGCTCTATTAAGGGAATATAGGGATGTGTTTGCATGGCACTATAGAGACTTGAAAGGGGTAGATCCAAGAATTTGCTCTCATACTATCCCCATGACTGCTGATGCTAAGCCCACCAAACAGAAGCCCTACACATATAATGATACCTATGCAGCCAAAATCAAAGAAGAAATTGATAGGTTGATTGAGGCTGGATTCATCTATGAGATTGAGCATACCGAATGGGTGTCCCCCATTGTTGTGGTACCCAAGAAGAACGGGAAGTTGCGAGTGTGTATTAACCTTAAAAAAGTTAATGCCGCTACGATTAGAGATAGTTATCCACTTCCAATCACAGAACACCTATTGGAGCGTGTTGCAGGCAAGGAAGTTTATAGCTTCCTTGATGGATTTTCAGGTTACAATCAAGTAGCCATTGCCCCAGAAGATCAACACAAAACAGCTTTTGCTACAGAGTGGGGAATCTTTGCATTTCGGGTGATGCCATTTGGGCTCACCAATGCACCTGCAACATTCCAAAGGCTCATGTGTCATGTCTTCAAAGAGTTCTTGCGAAAGAGCTTAGAAGTGTATGTGGATGATTTATGTGCTCATTCCCAAGAAAGAAGGGTTCACATCCCTGAACTCAGACAAATCTTCAACAAGTGTAGAGAATATCGAGTGTGTCTGAACCCAGAAAAGTGTGTGTTCATGGTGCGTCAAGGTAAAATCCTCGGTCATATTGTTTCTAAGAATGGAATCTCAACGGATGAAGATAAGGTACGAGCCATAGCGGAGCTGCCAAGGCCAAGGAATGTTAAAGAGGTACAAGCCTTTATGGGCCATTGTGGATATTACCGTAGGTTTATCCACATGTACGCGATCATAGCTAGACCCCTTTATGCCTTGTTGTCTAATTTTGAGTGGAACGACGAATGCGAGAATTCTTTCAATGAACTGAAGAAACGTTTGTGCACAGCACCAATACTGACCACTCCTGATTGGAATAAACCATTCCATGTCCATGTGGATGCATCCAATCATGCCATAGGATGTGTGCTGGCACAACCCACAGGTGAAGGGAATTTAGATTTGCCCATAGCATATGCTAGTAGACAACTAAACCCAGCCGAAAGAAATTATACCACAACCGAGCGAGAAGGGTTAGGCATGGTATATGCTGTAAAGAAGTTTAGACACTATTTATTGGCCAACAAGTTCAAGTTCTTCACTGATCATCAAGCTTTGTTATATTTGGTCAATAAACCTTGCAATATTGGACGCTTAGTAAGATGGTTCCTCTTACTAATGGAGTATGACTTTGAAGTTGTTGTCAGGAAAGGTAGAACCCACCTTCGGGCAGATCACCTTTCTCGCATTACTTCAGGAGAGTCACCACAAGGAGTGTCTGATGAACTATCTGATGCTTACCTGTTCAATTTGGAAGTTGTTCCTAAATGGGCAAATAAGTTGGTACTAGTCCTAACCTTCGGCCCTGCAAATAAGAATGTGAAAACATCACAAGAAGAAATTGTAAAATCACAAAAATATCACATATTGGCAGGAAGCATGTACAAACAAGATACTGAGGGTGTATTAGCTTGTTGTGTCGAGGATGATGAACATAGTAGTTGGTTGCAGCAAGCTCATGAGGGATTGCTAGGAAATCACTATTCTAAACAACGAACATTGCAGAATTTGAAACGTTTTTAGGAGTGTATTGGCCTAGCATGGACAAAGAAATACATGAGTGGATCAAGAATTGTCCAATGTGTAGAGAGAAACCACCAGTGGAGCATGCGACCCTTTATCAAGTATCATTAATTCCAGATTGGAGTACTCCATTGGTAGAGTTTATGAGATCGGGAAGATTACCCAAAGAGGCCAGTCTAGCAAGAAGACGAAATATGGAGCAAGAGGCTCAAGGCTATGCCTTAGTAGGAGAAAACCTATACCGAAGAGGTAAAGATGGTTACTTAAGACTGTGCGTTCATGAATCAGACTATTTAAGGGTCTTAGAGACTGCACACAGTGGTGTTGCAGGTGGACATTTTGGCCCTGACCGAGTGATTAAAACCATTCTATTCTCAGGACTTTGGTGGCCCACTCTTCATGTGGATGCACATACCTATGTGAAGAAATGTGACACATGCCAACGTGCACAATATCCAGTGAGAAAAGACGAGATGCCCTTGAGGCCAATGATGGGAGGACGTGCATTTTCGAAGTGGGGCATACACTTCATAGGTCCTATTAACCCCCTAGCTAGAAACTCCCATGCAGAATACATCATTGTAGCCACAGATTACCTTACAAAGTGGGTAGAAGTCAAAGCCACAACAAAGAATGATGCTCAGACTACGGCTAAGTTCTTATTCGAGAATGTGTTCACGAGATATGGACTACCAATAGAGTTGGTGAGCGATAGAGGCACACACTTCTTGAATGAAGTCATTGAAAATCTTCTCCAAGAATTCTTGGTGATACATAAGAAATCCGCCCCCTATCATCCACAAGCCAACGGACAAGCCGAGAGTACCAATAAGATCCTCTGTAACGTATTGACAAAATTGGTAAATAATAAACGCTCTGATTGGGACAAACAACTTCATCATGCTGTTTGGGCTTATCGAGTTGCCTACAAAACGGTACTCAACGCCACCCCATTTCAGATGGTCTTCGGACAGAACGCTGTGCTACCATTAGATTTCTTAATCCCTGCCTTAAAAGTAGCACAAGAGTATGAGTGGAATGGGCATGAATTGTCCTCTAGGATCTTTGATCTCGAACGCTTGGGTGAAACGAGGCTACGAGCGGCAGCAGGCATCTACGCTGCAAAGAAGAGGCAAAAGGCATACTTTGATGCACACATCAAGGATAAGGGATTGAAAGAGGGAGATTTAGTGTTGGTATACACACTAAAACAACATGCCCGTAAGTTGGAAAAAAGAGGTTATGGACCCATGATCATTAATAGAATTTCCACTAGTGGTGCAGTTCAGTTGGCCACTCTAGAAGGAGATATCTTGCCAAACTATATTAGTGGCTGTAGAGTCAAGCTATATCAAGAACCTCTTACTGAGGATATGCTAATGAGACTCAACACTGCGAAGAAGCGAAAAGAAGAAGAGTTAAGAGTGAGAGAAGAAGCACAGGAAGAGGCCAGAGAGCGTATTAGGCAAAATAAGTTAAGGCGATTAGGCCTAGATGTCAACTCAAAAGCCCCAAAATATCACATGGATATGTGTCAAAAGTCAGGCATTGCGACTTCTCAGGTCATTGACCGAAGACCCTTTGTGACCATAGAGATAGGACAAGGGAAGGGTGCAAGGACGGTGAAAGCATTGATTGACTCAGGTGCAGCAAGTAGTGCAGTTAAACTTTCCTACTGCCAAGACTTGGGGTTGAACATCAATCCCATAGAAGCTTATCTCATAGGATTGGGAGGTGTGGAAACCCCTTGTTTGGGCGAGGTGGAACTTCCCATCTACCTTCAAGATGTTCCAATGAAAGTCAAAGCGCTAGTATGTCAAGATGAGAACCTTACAGAACCACTTGTCTTGGGTCAAGATTGGATCTATGACCATGCAGTTAACTTAAACCTAAGAAGTCAAATTCTTCAAGTTTGGGTACATGAACAATGCATTACATTAGAATTAGAGAACTGCATGCTCCTAGATCATGGCACCACACGGGCAATTACAGATGTGGGTACCTAAGAAGATCCTACACCCACAACAACCTTTGTTCTCCCACATGCAAAAGGTTTCAACAAAGAGGCCAAAAAGAGAAAAGGGTAAGAACCACGTACAGAGACCAAAGGAAGATCAAATCAGCTCTTCAACATTAGTAGGAAGACATGCAAAAAGGATATGGGTTTGGAAGCCAAAAGTGCAAGTAGCCTCCACCGAACCAAAGCATCAACCACACTGGATACCACAGTTCAGAAAGCATCCAAAGAGAAAGACGCCTGAAGTGACCTCTACAGTGCCAAATGGACTCCAATAAGGAGGATTACATCAGTTCGAGACTCATAGATACCTCCACTAAGGCCGGCATCAACCTCCACAAATAACATCGAAAGCCTCGAACGAGCAACAACCATGTGCTCCTTGCACAACCCTGTCTTTTGCACCATTTAGGTCATGCATTTCCAAAGTATGCATTAATATAGGGCCACATTACACGGCCGTGCATAGACACACTTGAGAATCCCATGCACAAGAGCACAGTGACATATGTCGAACATTTCTATTGATACTAACTTTTGTGTTCTTGTTTTGTGATATCCTGTTCCTCAAAAAAAAAAAAAAAAAAAAAAAAAAAAAAAAGAGAGAAGTGGGAGAGAGCTTGTTCCCAGTGTGTCTCGGCCAGCAGTGAGATTATTGCTGCCTTATCTGGTAGAGGACAAGCATTTGGCATGAACATGGCATCTACAGCTATGATTTTCTCTTACCATGGTAGGAATGAAGAGCTTGAAGGTCCGCAACTTGCGTGATGCTTAACTACTTCATGTACCAGAGCATCCAAGGAGATATCTGCAAAAGGTAGTTCTGGAGGAGAAGACTCCTGCATATGGTGAGCTAAAGAGTATATGTGAAACACAGCTTGGTGTAGTTACCCGATGTTGCTTGCCAAGGAATATAAAGCAATTCAATTCTCAGTATTTCCTGAACCAGTATGGAACAGTAGCACTGGTGAATGGTCTATGTCAATCAACATGGTAATCTCTTAGAAACCGGCACGTGTCCAATATTCCTCTGAGTGTCAATATAGGGAAGTGAACGTGCATGAGCCCAAGCTCAGAAATGCACATTGTTAGTGACAAATGTTGCTTTGAAAAGAGGAGAGGGGATCCACCACTCAAAAGATCTCATCAGTGGACAATCAACATGGACATTCATCAACAAGGTTCCATCCCAAAGGCCGAGTGTACAACACGAAGAGGCAAACATCCATCAACCTTCGCCATGGTAAGTATCTTTACTCTGGAAACACCATAACCATGATAGTTTAGGAAACCTCTTCGTCAGCATACCCTTGAGCACTTAGCTCAAGACCCGCAATTTTTGCACCATACTTCTTCCAATGCATTTTCCAAGTAAGCATGCGTAGGGCTACATTACAAGGCCGTGCACAAGGCACATACTTTTTTCAACCCATGCACGAACACACTTACCCATCACTCAATATGGGTTATGAGTACTTGGCTTGACTACTATGAAGATCAACTTTGGAAGATCTAGAAAACATCAACGGAGACTCACAACGACACAGTCATGCTGGAATACAAGGCAGAAGCACATACCAAGAGACTACAACCTGCAAAGACTCACAGTGATAGATGAAGATCGTCGGACGACTTGTGTTCAAACAGAAGGGACACTCCCTCTCAAGGCACTACTTGGAACAATCACTACAACAAGGGTCTGTCAAGGACGACAGACTCGAGAGGGGGGGGAGTGTTGAAGCTCAAGGTCAAGGACAAAGCATGGAAGCACATCAAAGAAGTGGACATAGAAGAAGAGAGAGCAAGTAGGGAGCTCCAAGAAGTGTATGTCAAATTTTCAGAAGAATCCCCTACAAAAATAGTGATTTTCATCACTAGAAACCATTGTAAATACCATTATCTATTTTTAGTAACTCCATTTTGTTCAAGCCGAGGAGTCCTCGAGCTTGAGGAGTATTAGAAGTACCATCGTACCAATTTTCATAATTTTTAGACTTCGTTTGAGCCCTCAAATAAGCCCTGGAACCTAATTTTTAACTAGGCCGGACACTAGGTCTGGACAGGGCCAAAACTAGTCAAAAAACTATAAAAAGAGCTAGAGAGCTCATTTTTGAGGTTAGCTTGTTGGAGAATAGAACTTTTGTAAGAGAACTCTTTTGCAATCTAAGCTTTCCATTGTTCCTCTCTTTGATCTTACTTTGTGCGCGTGTGTGTGTATGTGTGTGCATGTTTGTGTGCTTTCACTCACGCACTTGTGCCTTCACTTGCTCGTGGTCTTCATACCGGTCCTCACGTCTCCGCGGATTGACAAGTAAAGGAGGTGGTGCTTACGCTTGAGCTACAGATTACTTTTCGAGTAATGACTTTTACAAGAGTTGATTTTTATGGCATCTCTCATTGAGAGTATACATAACAAATGATGAGTGATCAAGCACTAGGCTTGGATAAAAATGCACCAACAGCTCCCCCTCAATCCAAGCATGCTTGTGGCTTTATTCTTCCTTGATTTCCAGCAATCCAATCATGCCTTTGAATTTGCTTAACTTGATACCATCCAATGGCCACTGCTTAGTCAACATGTTTGCACATTGAAGATTAGTAGATACATAGGACAATTGAATGTCCTTGATCAACAAATTCTCTCTTACATAGTGATAGTGGACTTCAATATGCTTTGTTCTAGCATGGTATATTGGATTAGCTACTAAATGAAATGAGCTTGTGTTATCACCAAAGGAGTTAGAGTATGTAATCCCAAATCTGAGTATAGACATTTCAACCACATTGGTTCTTGTGTGGCATTGGCCAATCCTCTGTATTCAACCTTAGTAGATGTTAGAGCCATAGTTGTTTGCTTCTTTGAAGACCATGAAATCAGCTTTGAACCTACAAAAGATAAATATCCCGATGTACTCTTCCTGTCATCCTTTGATCCAGCCCAATCTAAATCTGCGCAGAGTTTGAGACAATTTCTGATGTGAAGGGATAAAAAAGCCCTTCATTGATGGTACCTTTCAAGTATTTGATCACTCTCTTGACTGCTTCCATGTGTGGTTTCCTTGACTTGTGCATGAATTGACTGAGTATGCTAACATTATAGCATATGTCCACCCTTGTGAGAGTTGCATAGTTCAAACTTCCTACCAAGCTTTGATAGCTTGTGATATCTTCAATAGGTTCTCCTTCATAAGCACTAAGCTTATGGTTCAACTCCATAGGTGTACTTACACACTTGGTATTCTCCATTTTAAATTTAGAAAGCATGTCATGTACATAATTTCTTTGAGTGATATAGATACCAGAATCTGTATATACAAGTTTAAGTCCAAGAAAGTAAGTGAGTGGTCCAAGATCACTGATCTTGAATTCATCCTTCATTCTAGCTTTCACCTGCTTGATTCCATTGATGTCATTTCCTGTTATTATAATTTCATCAACATATACACAGAGGCCCTTTAATCTCTAGGATTAATCATTTTAATCCCTAAAAATTACGAATCCTTAGAAGGCCCAAAGGGGGCTCACTTTTCCCCTAATGTTTGAGCTTCTTCATAAGATGTGGGTTCTTCATGGTTGAGATCCTTAGCCATATAGATTGAATGCTTTGTGACCAAGGAGGTATCGAATCCATACCTCTCTGGTTTCTTCTTCTCCCTTATTGACCTTCTAATTGGTTGAAGAGAGCTTTCTACACCTTGAGCTCAGACTTGCACCTTAGCTTTCCCTTTGTTCTTCCATAGCTTTAATTTCTCTAGATCTATCAAGTCTTCTTCAGAATCACTATCTTCATGGTGCTTTGGCTCCTTTATTGGAAGAGATGGAAAGTCTTCTTCCAAGTCATAGGGTAGCTTCACTTTCCTGTCATCATCAAACCAAGATTTATTTTCATCAAAGACTACATCCCTAGTAACTATAAACCCTTTGTTAGTGGGATTATACAATCTATATCCTTTTTTATTTTGATCATAGCCAATAAAGACACACTTTTTTGCTTTGGGATCCAACTTTCTTCTTACTTGAGAAGGTATGTGAGCATAAGCTAAACATCCAAAGATTTTGCAATGCTCTAGGATGGGTCTTCTTCTATTCCACATTTCCTAAGAATTCATGCCTTCTAAAGAATTGGATGGAAGTCTACTTATAAGTTATGTGGATGTTGATACAACCTCTATCCAAAGGTAGTTAGGTAGACTGTTTTCATTTAGCATAGATCTGGCTCCTTCTACTATAATCCTGTTCCTCCTTTCAACTACTCCATTAAGTTCACGTGTGTATCTAGATGTTACCTCTCTTTTGATGCCTCTTTCTTGTAGGAAAGCATCAAATTCATTTGAGAAGTATTCTCCATTTTTGGAGAATTCCTCTCCTATTCGCAATAGAAAATGCAGAAGACCTTCTCAGGATCACGACTTTTACCTATAGCTGAACCTTAAAATGAAAACTGGTATCAATTGAAGAATGCAATGAAATGGAGACTTTGGTCACTCAAACTAGACACAAATAGCTTTCAAATGAGCTATCAAACACTCAATTTGGAGTAGTTTTGGTTTGGAAGCTCTTCGCCTCAAAACAGGCTGACTATCCACTCATTTAGGCTGAAAACTTGACTTCTTTAAAAACTAAATAACTCATAGACCATAATGAATTTGATAAAACGGTTCTAGATAAAGAAAGTAATTAAGATAAGCTTTCCAAAAAATATTTAAACTAGAAAAATGGATACATATATTGAGAGATATGACTCTCACAATCAGGCTACCCAAAAATTGGTATGTGGCTGAACATAGTCTATGAGATTAAAGAGAATGAAATGACTGAAATCAAATGAACTACCTACAAGGGGACTCCAACACCTTCTTCCTCTCTTCTTGATTGTCCTCCCTTGCCTCTTTTGTATCCAAATGACCATGAACTCGCATGATGAGTTTGAGAGGTCTTCTCCATAACTCCTCCATTACTTTGAGCAGCCACTCTTCTCTTCCAGTTCAATTTTTGGATTTGATTCTCTTATGATTGATTCTCTTTTGGCCCCCACTACTTGCTGAAGTAAATGCTTCCATTTTTCATTTTTGTATTTTCCTTCTATTTGAACAAAATCATTTTTGCAAAATATATATGATCTTGCTTCTTTATTTTTAACACTCCCCCTCAAGCTCACATGTGAGCTTGCACCTTCAACCATATCCTGCAAGTTGATTTCATCCTTGAACCTCTTTAGCTTAGAAGAATCTAAGGACTTTGTAAACATGTATGCAACCCTGTCAATAGTCCTAATGAACTTTATATCCACATCCTTGCTCAAAACGTTTTCTCAAACATAATGATAATGCACTTCTATGTCTTTATTTTGTGCATGAAACATTGGATTGTTTCTCAAGTGAATGCTTGACACATTGCCACCATAAATTGGAATGGTCTCTACCTGCACATCAAGATCAGCCAAGAGCTTCTTAATCCACATAGATTCACAAGTTGCAAAAGATAATAATCTATATTCAGCTTCTGTAGATGATAGTGCAACAGTAGGTTGCTTCTTCGAGCTCCATGTGATAGGTTTGCTACATATCATGAACACATAATCTGAAGTGGATCTTCTATCATGCAAAATGAATCGCAATAAAACTATCATAGCTCAGCCTTTGAATTGGATACCTTGATCTTGAAGACCTCCTTTCATTTCTGTTGGAGTTAGACGTCCGCGGAAGCATGCAAACAGCACAAGGAAGAAGAAGAAGCTTGGAGCACAACACACAATATTGAATGTATTACTAGAGAATGTACAAAGATAAGTAGCCCATTAGGGCAATTTATATACAAGCCGGGGAAAAAAACCTCCTAAAGAGGGAAAAAAGTGCCCCGGTGGTCCTAGTGTGTTCACACACATCACTACCTAAATATATCAACAAATCCCCCCTGGGAGTGATGCGGTGAACAAGGAGCTGGCACTCATGTATAAGGAAGTGCCAAGCTATGTGGAAATCACTCCACAAAAGGAAGTAAGCCCAAAGCTTTGCGGAAAGCTTCAAACTTCTCCCTAGGTAGAGCCTTCATGAAAAGATCTGCAATGTTCTCTTGCGTGGGCACATATACCAAGCTGATCTCCCCAGCAGAGAACCTCTCCCTGACATAGTGATAATGCACCTCAATGTGATTAGTGCGAGCATGGAACACAGGGTTCCTCGCAAGTGCCAATGCGCTCTGACTGTCAGTGAAGATGGTGGTGGCAGAAGTCTGACCAACACCCAAATCAACCATAAGGCGTCTGAGCCACACACACTCAACAGTCGTTGTGAAAGCTGCCCTATACTCAACCTCACAACTGGAAGTGGCCACAGTAGGCTGCTTCTTGCTCAACCAAGATATACATGAGCTACCAAGCATGAAGCAAAAGCCACTAGTGGACACACGAGTGTCATAGCAACCAACCCAATCAGAGTCGGAAAAAGCATGCAAATCTGGCGGTAGTGATCCCCCCTTGGGATAAAACAACCCAAGTAGCCGAGTGTTGAAGAATCACTCACAAATTTGACATACAGACAGACATAAAGACAAAGAAGGATAAAGAGAAGCAGAATCAAAATATTCAGAAAATCAAAAGCCTTAGTGAAGGGACAAATTCACGACCGTTATGTACAACGTAGAATCTTCCAGAATCAGAGTTTGTTAGAGTTCGTTACACCGAATCAAACTATATATAAAGAGAGAACGTGCCAGAGAGCGAGAGCGCGAGTGCGAGTAAGCGTGCGAACAAGAACGTGCGTGAGTACAGCGCATCATTTGAATAGAGCGCATATAGAGATCAAGAATAGGTTTAGAAGACGCCAGAGATCGTGTATGTAAAGACGAATAACAGAAACCTGAAATGTCAAGTATTCATCTGAGAGAGATGGTAAGAAGAAACTACTCAATGTAGGAGAGTTTCTATAGCTTGAGTAAGAAGAGGCCAAGCTAGTTTGTACACATCTTCTCTAATAGAAAACACATGTTCATGTGGAAGTTTGCGCGCACTGTTCGTATGTGAGGAAATCTGAGTATTTTCATGTTACGGTATAAAGTCAGTTAACAGTTACAGTTCGTTTAGTAAACGTGTTTTCCGGTACTTTCTTTGTAGATTAGTAGACTCTGTTTTTGGTGTAGAGGCCTCTGCAACAACCATTCCAGCCTCTTTCTTCTTTGCCTCTTTAGCAGCGAGTTTTGGACAGTTCTTTATGATATGATCATTCCCTTTACAATACTTACAAAACAATTTCTGCTTTTCTAATTTCTTCTCATCTTTATCTTCCTTCTTCGAATATGCAGAATCAGCAGATTTTTGCTTACTAGTTGAAGAGCTCCATTTTCCTTTGCCCTTCTAACTAGCCAGGAAAGCTTGATCTGCAACTTGCATAATGGACCTGTTCTACCTGGACTGATCTTCCTGCAACAGAACAGAGACTAACTCCTCAAATGATAAGGCATTTGGATTGCCTTTCATCATCATCAAAGAGTAGAAGCAAAACTTTGATATGAATCAGGAAGACCATTCAGAAAGGTCTGCACAAGTGAGCTATATGGTATAACCTCATCAGCAGAAATCAATTGTTCCTTCAAGTCTTTGATCTTCGTTAGGAAACTGTCCATAGAATCACCTTCATTCATGTGCTTACTCTCGAACTGTTTTCGGAGGTAAGCAACACGAGCCTCATTCCTATCTTGGTACAATGTGGTAAGTGTATCCCAAGCATCCTTAGCTGTTCTGCAAGAGCGAATGTGAGGAATAATGGCACATTTTACAAACAAAGCTATCAATGCATGTGCCTGGGCATCTCTGCCATCCCAGTGAATCTGTTCTGCAGTAGGTGCAGTAGAAACCGCAACACGAACAGGAATATGCAGAATATCATCATCTTTGACACCTTCTACATCAGCTTCAATACCTGCAGTTGTAACAATTGAAGGTGTGATAGGACGTTTTTCGACACCCTGCAAAATGTTCCACAGTCCTTTTGCAACCAACACATGTCGCATCATATAAGCCCATAACGGGTAGTTGGTACCATCCAACTTATCCTCAACAGCCAACATACGGAATACATCACTGCTTTCAACCATGGCCAGTGACTAAAATAACTTGATGCAGAAAATTGACTGTATCTCAAAAAGTTGAACATAACTACCCAAAGGAATTCTGCTAGACCTATAGCAGACTTTGAGACGCTTATACTGGCGAACAGAAACTGGTATATACCTTTGGCACAAAAAGAGGAAATAGCCTACACAAGCGCTGTGATAATGCATTCAGAGGACGAAACGAGCTCAGACCTTGAAAACACGTTGAGTATGCTCACCAAAATTTGTGCGATTATGAGACTGCAACTGGAGGAGTGTCGACAGCACCCTAGATGAAGCGACGACCTGCTCTGATACCAATTGTTGGAGTTAGACGTCTTCGGAAGCACGCAAACAGCACAAGGAAGAAGAAGAAGAAGCTTGGAGCACAACACACAATACTGAATGTATTACTAGAGAATGTACAAATATAAGTAGCCCATTAGGGCAATAGGCGTATATACAAGCCGGGGGAAGAAAACCTCCTAAAGAGGGAAAAAAGTGCCCGGGCAGTCCTACTGTGTTCACACACATCACTACCTAAATACATCAACAATTTCCTTTTGACCATTGCTTCTTCAACCAGTTCAGCTTAACCTTTGGTGTAATCACCTCTTCATACTCTTCTTCACTTGCATTTGAATCACTATTTTAGGTAGCACTTTCAGCTTCAAATCTTCCCTAACCTAATGTTGGTGATGAGGAATGACTCCTTAGTCTCCCCTTCCATGTTGAGATTTCTTCAAGTGATGTAGAGGCTTTTGGACTCAACATTTGAGTGCTTATTTATTGAAATTCTTCTTGGACATCACCTCCATCATCTTCACAATCTTCTTCAAGAATCTTCTCTTTCCTTTTGTCTCCAAACCATGGTCTTAGCTCATCAAATATCACATCTCATGAGACTCGTAGCTCCTTTGTCACTGGATTGTCGCACCTGTATCCTTTTTGCTCCGATGATTATCCAATGAAAATACATTTCTCTGACTTTGCCTCCATCTTTGTCCCTAGTTCTTGAGGGATGTGAACATAACACACATCCAAAAACTTTGAGATGTGTAAGGTCAGGTTTCTTACCAGAATAAACCTCCTCGGGAGTCAAATTATGCACTCCAGCCGTTGTGCACTTGTTCATCAAATAAATAGTCATACTATCTGCTTCAGACCAATAGTTTAGTGGCACCTTCATCTTGTTGAGCATGCATCTTGCAGCTTCTGTGATATGTCTATTTTTCCTTTCAGCTATTCCATTTTGTTGAGGCATGTATCTACATGTAAACTGTCGTTTGATGCCATTTTCATAAAGAAAATTTGAAAATTCTTTGGAGAAATATTCTCCTCCTCCATCATACCTCAAGGTCTTTATGTAGCGTCTTGTTTCCTTTTCTACTTGAGCTTTAAATCTCTTGAACATGGAGAACACATCTAATTTTTGTTTTATGCAAAACATCCATACTTTTATTGAATGATCATCAATAAAAGCGACAAAATATCTATTACTATCCACCGATGGTTGTTGTGATGGTCCCCATACATCCGTGTGTATCAAGTCGAGGACATTCCTTGCCACATAATTGCTCTTCTTGAATGGTTGTTGAGTTTGCTTTCCTAGTTGGCATGCTTCACAAAACTCATGCAGTCCAACATCATTGAATCTTGGAAGACCTCTTACCACTTCATGGTTGCTCATGTCCTTGAGCGGAAATGTTGATATGCCCAAACCTTTTGTGCCACAAATCAATTTCACCAATCCTCTTGTTTCCAAACTGAATATACGTCACCTTTCCATGTGGTTGTTGAATGTCCAAAGTGAACATCCTACCTTCTTTCCTTCCTTGAGCAATGACCTTGAATCCTTCTTTTGCATTCTTTATAAAGCAACCATTTTCATTGAAGATAACATGATATCCTTTCTCTACCATTTGTCCTACTAAAATCAAATTCTTTGCAATAGTAGGAACATGAAGGACATCAGTCAATACCTTCTCATCTCCATGCTTGATATCTCCAACATGCTCAATTGTGTGTTGAGTTTCATCAACGGTCTCCATACATCCTTTTCCACTTGGAGTGTAATAAAGTAATTCTATGGTCTAGGGATTCGACTGCTTTAGACAGATCTGAAATTGGACACCGTTTGGTCACTCGTCTGTAGGACCAAAGATCTCAAGAATAGACTCAAGCATAAGTTCATGTGCTCTTATATTCAAGTGATCCACTTAGCCTAGTGGTTAAGTCTCATGGGTGTGAAGGAGGAGGTCTTGGGTTCAATCCCCATGGGGAGCATGGGGAGAGAGTTTTGCCCAAGAAGCTCTAGAGCCTTCTAACTCAAGTTAACGTGAGTTAACTTGAGTCTTGAGAGACTTAACTCGAGTGGTGAGTACAACCACCACAGACTCTAGTGGAAGGTACTAAAGTAGTGGACGAGATCACTCCAACCACTAGTGGACTCTAGTGGAAGGTATCAAAGGAGTGGAGGAGATTGCACATGCACTTGTGGACTTTAGTTACATTTGTGGTCCTCATTGATTCAAGTAGCTATATATAGAGGCATATGGCTAGGAGGTGAGTACACATTCATTCATGAGCTGGTATTGTGGAAACTCTGTTGCATTGGTATTAGAGCTTCCATGGTGACCTTGGAGTGAGCTTCATCATCATTTTCGTAGTTTTAGCCACTTGTGCATGGGGTTCCTTGCTCGCGGTGTGGCATCAATTTGCTCCCGAATTCATTTGGAGGGCATAGCTCAAGGAGGAGATTACAAAAAGAGGAGCACAGCCCGCGGGTCTTGAACTCGTGCCATCGAGAAGGGAGTCTTTTCTTCTATCCACGAGGCTAGACCTCGATTCTTGTTTAAAAGGACAACAATACTCCATCTTTGGCACTGTTTGATCTTGGGTGCTGAAAGCTTTCACATCACGCCAAAAGGAAGATATCAGCTAGAGTAGTTCGCATGCGAGGTGGCCAACGCTCCATCAACAAACAAAAGAAAGGGATAATATCTTCAGCTGTTCACGGGAGAGGTTCGCACCCGTGACATGCCAGAAAGCAGGTAGCTCTCCTATCCACAACTACTGCGCTCGTTCATGTCCAGATTCGTATATCATATTAATTAGTTTTCAGCTTGTAGAAGCTTCAACAACAGAGAAAAAGATATCCTCTTAAGCGAAGTTGATGGGGTTCGTTCCTCGATACTCTACTCTAGAGCTATATTGCTCAACCATTACACTACGAGCATTTCAGTGACATAGATTTCTACAATTGCTATCTGTTCTCCGTCTCTACACATAAATCTCTGCTTAATCTGAGCTTAGAAGCCATCTCCCACCCGAATACTTCTCGTGAGAAGCTATTCTCGACTGAACCGGAATCAGAATCTAGTCTTGCTTCATTGTTTAAGTTTGAGAAGAACAAAGGAAGAACGAAGCAAGTCAAAGTGAAGTTGTGAAGTCTATCCATTCCTAAAGCAGACGCCATGTCATTATTCTAGCACTCTCTGCTAGAATCCAATTCACTTCAAAGCACAAACAGATCAGGGAAGTTTTCTTGTGAATTTTGTGCATCGTACTTTTGATTTGAGTGAGTTTGTTAGGAATCTAAGTAAGTTTGTATACGGATTGTGTGCGATGGAGGGGACTTCGAGCCACGCTACGTTGACGAGTAGTACTAGTGCTTCGATGTATGTTTCAGTTTCTATTCTTGCAGCATCTTCATTCATGACTAGTCCACTAGTAGTGTGATGTGCATTGCATCATCCTATCACGAGTAATGTGCATGCCAAGAATATGTTTGGCATCCCCCAAATCCTTCATATCAAATGTTTGACTCAACTTCTTTTTTAGAATTGACAAGTCGTAAGAGGACTTCCCCAGCAATCAACATATCATCGACATAAAGTATCAAACATATCAAGTTTCCATCTGAGCATCTCTTTGTGTAGAGACAATGATCCTCATTGCTTCGAGAATAACCTTGAGACTTCATAAAGGCATCAAACTTTTGGTACCATTGTCTAGGGGACTGTTTACGTCCATACAAGCTCTTCTTGAGCTTACAAACTAGAATTTCCTTGCCAGGAACTACATAACCCTCTGGTTGTTCCATATAGATCTCATCTATAAGATCTCCATGCAAGAAAGTAGTTTTCACATCCATTTGGACTAGCTCTAAGTCCTCCATTGCAACGAGTCCAAGCAACATGCGCAGGGTAGTCATCTTGAACATTGGAGAGAAGATTTCCTCGAAATCAACACCATGTTGTTGCTTAAAACCCTTTGCAACAAGTCGTGATTTATACTTTGGAGAAGCACTATCTGATGTGAATTTCAGCATTTACATGGTAAAGCTTTTCTTGCCCTTTGGCAAAGGTACTAAATCCCAACTACCATTCTTGTGAATAGAATCCAACTCACTCTTCATGGCACACTCCCACTTGACATGATCCTCTGTTTGCATAGCCTCTTTGTAGCAAGAAGGCTCACTGGCATTTGTTAGCATAACAAAATCTAAACCTAGAACATATCTATCAGGTGGATATGAGACACGTGTAGAACGTCTCAATGGTTGTTGAATAGGAATATGTGCAGATTGATCTGAATGGACATTCTCTTGAACATCCCTATGTGCAACATCTTTATGCATGCTAACCAGAGGACTAGTATCCTCAAACACCACTCTTCTCACTTCAACCTCCTTAATGGGTTGTTTATGCATCTTAGACTCATTGAAAATGACATCACTACTTATGATCACTGATCGTGTTTCATGATCCCATAAGCGATATCCAAATTTTCCTTCTCGACCATATCCAAGAAAAATGCATTTCTTTGACTTATGGTCCAGCTTTTGTCTAAGATTCTTGGGTATATGAACATATGCTTCACACCCAAAAACTCGAAGATGATCATAATATGGTGGCTTCCCTGTCCATAACTCTTGTGCCACTTTTAGACCTTTGGCAGTACTAGGTGAAAGGTTAATCACATGAACTGTCGTCAATACTGTTTTTGCCCAAAAGCCTTGTGAGAGGTTTGCATGATGCAACATAGAAACTACTCTATCTTGAATAGTTCTATTCATCCTTTCAGCTACACCATTCTGTAATGGGGTATAAGGAGCTATAAACTCTCTACAAATCCCTCTAGACTGACAGAAAATGTTGAATTCATGTGCGGTATACTCACCCCCATTATCTAAATGTAAAGCCTTAAGCTTAGTTCCTTTTTCAGTCTCAACTGAAGCAAGCCATTTTTTGAAAGTAGGGAATACCTCATCCTTCGATTTGATAGGATAGACTTTTCTAGTAGCATCATCTATGAAAGTGAAAAAGTAAAGAGAACCACCTAAGGACCTAGTGGGCATAGGACCACACACATCTGTATGGACGAGATCTAAAGGCTGAATTGAAGAGTCAATGTGCATTCTATGCACATTTTTGGTTTGCTTTCCATATTGACAATGTTCACAAAATGAAAAATCGGAGAAAGATAACACAGGTAAGTAGCCAGAACAAGAAAGATTTTCCATTCCACTACGAGATAAATGGCCCAAACAACCATGCCAAATACAAGCCATAGGTTGTTCAATAACAACTAACAAGTGTTCTTTCTGTGATACAAATAAAGGATAAGTGAGCCAACTTTGCTTCCTTTTGCAATAACCATATTGCCCTTTGATATACGAAAGGACTGAGCATAGAAGACCGCCTTGTAACCAAGTTCATCAAGTTGACCAACTGACATCAAACTGCATGATAACTGAGGTACATGGCGTACACTATGCATAGTAAATTTTGAACCATCAATGAACTGCACAACCACATCTCCAATCCCCACAACGTCATACTGGTAAGAGTCACCAAGTCTCACCGTACCAAGAGACTTTGCTGCATAATTAGAGAACCATTCTCAGTGTGGTGTCACATGGAAAGAAGCACCAGAATCTAGTAGCCACATGTGGGAAAGAGAATCAGCCATAGATCCCTCAGTTGGCACAGTATTATCAAGTATCAACACATTAGCATCATCAAAAATAGCATTAATTTCTTCAATGTTCACAGTCGAAGTAGATGGTGCAGGTAACTGTTTAACATGCCCATCAACATTCTGTCCTTTACCTTTAGAATTCTTTAATGTCTAACATTCTTTCTTCATATGTCCTTTCTTATGATAATAATGGCATTCCATATCCCTCTTCCTTGATTTACTTCTACTCTTATTTCATTGACCATTCTTTTCCGTGTTCTTGCTCCTGCCACATTGTTGATTCCTTCCTTGGTAAGAATCACGAACATTATATGCATCTCCACTATGAGTGCCAACCATAGATTTTCTATGAATCTCCTCACTCAAGAGTGCTCCACATATGTCATCATAGATGAGTTTACCACCAGGTGCACTATTGCTAATAGCTGTGCAGAACGTATCCCATGATGATGGCAGGGTGCATAACAGCAATACTGCTTTCATCTCATTATCCATATCCATTTTCTGAGCCTGTAGCTGGGAGAATGTAGCATCAAACTCATTTAGATGAGCAACAACATTATCTGTGTCCTTCATGCAGTCGTATAATTTTCTCATCGGATACACTTTATTTGATGCCGTCTCTTTTTCATATGTATTGCATAACTTCTTCCAAAGCTTCTCTGCACTTTCACAGTCTGATACTATAAAGTAAACATTATTTGCCAGGTGCAAGTGAATGGTAGACCTGACCATTTCATCTAACTCATCCTAATCATCTTCATCCATGTCAGTAGGCTTCATTGAAATCCCATTTACTGGCTTCCATTGCCTCCTTTGAATCAGCACATCTATAATCTGATTCTTCAATAGAGCAAAGTTTGTGCCATCAAATTTTCAGATCTCAAAATTATCTTTGCCCTACAAGTTATAGCTCCTTCTTCGAACATTGGCACTAGACCCAGATCCACCAGATGTGCCTCAGACCTCTGATGCCATGATGGTAGAGAACTGGATAGAATGATAATGGAGCTAGAAGAGTCCAAACACCAACAAATAAGTATATCAAGGAGTAAATCAACCATTGTATAGTTGGCTAAACCAACAATCTGGAAAAATTTTGACAGACTATCCTCTACAAAATGAGCATATGACCAGTGTCAAAATATCATAAATTTGCAAGTATTGACATGTTTTCCTACATAGTGAATCACTCACTCCACTACATATAATCAGTTATCCAACAGAAGCCAACTAGGCTTATCGAGCACCTATGAACAACTATCATACATCTCTTATGGCGAGGCTGGGTAAGTCTTCCACCTGCATCACCAAAAATACCTCGACATCTGGGTGTCTCCCAGTTAAGAAAACCTCACCACAACCCTCTTTATCAAACGTAAAAGGGTTTATGCAAAAACGTAACCGCTATATCAATGACCACATGGACGTACATAAGCAGTATCCATTGAAGCATACATGGTGTGTATGTGCTCAATATATGCAGTAAAATGACACTAAAAGGCTGAAAGCACATCCCAAAAACTAGCCAACAACACCTGCAAGTGTCTGTCAACTCTGTCGTTTTAAGCTCAAAAATCCTGCATAAATTTGCAGCGACTGTTCCCACCAAAACTGAAAACCTTTCAAGAAACCTATAGTTTTACAAATGTGGCTGAAAACACATACCCAAAGCTTGACATTTATTGTCGTAGAAGTACAAAGAACACTCTTCTTGATGTTCTTGAAACTGTCTAAAGAGAACTATGTGCAAAAGTACTCCAAAATGGCTCCAAAAGACACCCTAAAAATGCTTCAAAAATAGGCTTTGAAAGCAAAGAATGAAGCTTTGAGGGACCAAAACATGTTCAAGGTAATTTCAATCTTAGTCTTTCCCCTTCTTCAGACACCACAAGAGTGTAGATTAGTGGCAAGAGATTGCCACAGTTAAGCGAGCTTTGGGGAGAACAGTACTGGGATGGGTGACCTCCTGGGAAGTACCGAGAACCTAGGTCGCCACCTTAGTTGCAAGCCTTGGAGAAAGCAGGGGGGCGATGCACCACGGTGCGCTCTCCTTAACGAGAGCTCCACGATGATATCCTTGGAGTAGAAAAACGGAGCTCCTAAGGCCACACACGGTACTCCGCACAAAGACTGCAAAATACGCAGAAAACATAGTACATAGGGGAGCACGAAGATAGAATTCTTAGGTCTTACAAATGCGATCGAACTTACAGTCTATGTCTGACCATGCCACTATATGTTTTATTAAAGAACATATACAAAGAAGTGTCCGATGGCCATTTGGGCTTTCACATGGACACTAACGGTAACAAGAAACCCTTTTTCTTGCATTTATGCTTATTTATTCCAATATCACTATTGTTCCGGAGGGAGAGCTATCCAATCCAGATGCTTTCCTGCAGGTAAAAGTTAGAGTGAAGAAAGAACTTTTCACTAGGACAACAAGTGTCCTTGACATCCATCCAAGCCTTCCAAAGCTTGTAGCTTAAAGGACTTCTAGGAATAGCAAAGGGATGGAGGGAAACAATAATGTCCCAAAGGTAGTGATTATTCCAAGCTTTGTAATCTTCCAGTGAGAATTGATCTATATTTCTTTTTATAAGACAGGCCCAAAAATCATCAGAGTCTAAGGATTTGGCAATCCTTTTGGCTGCTAGATTGGACGCCATTTTTATAGGATAGATAATATCAAGACCTCCCTCTCTTTTAGGGAGATAACAAATATCCTAGGCCACCTTTGGCACCTTGTTGTGGTGAGGACTTCCTCTCCAAAGAAATCTCCTGGCAAGAGCAATCACCTAACAGAAATCCTTTTTGTTAGGCATCCAATAGGCAAGGAAGTAAGTTAGACAAGGCAGGATGTAATGATTTAAGACAAAAACTCTATGAGATAAGGAACTCTGACAAGCATATCATTTAAATAATTTACCTCTGAATTGTTAAGAACCCATTCGCACCTTTGACTAAGAGAGACATGAAACCATAGGAATGCCTAGAAGTTTGAAGATTTCCCCATTGGCTTTTATACAATCAGGGATAGTGTTGTTGGAAGCTCTAAAAGCAATTTTTTTGTGGTTGACATGGGACCCACTAGTAAGACAAAAAGTATTCAAGCAATCAAGAAAGCCATGGATAGAGCTGGTGTTAGCTTTCAAAAGCACATTGGTGTCATCAACAAAGGCTTGAAGGCAAAAGAGCTTAGGAGAGCTAGGAATGTCAATACCCTCTATTTTGTTTTGAGCAATAGCATCTTTGATCAGCCACCCAAGGGCATCATTAGCAATAGCAAAGAGAAGGGGGACAAGAGGGCACCCTTTCCTAATATATCTCTTCAATCTAAATGGGGGAGAGAGGGCTCCCTTGATGGAGACTCTAGAATGAGCATTGCCAAACAAAGTGCTAACAACTGTAATGAAGAACTTGCCAACTTCTATGTCATGGGGGTTGGAGAACAAAGTCCCATTCAATTCTATCATAGGCTTTATCAAAGTGAATTTTGAAGAAATAGAAGGGTTGATTGGAATCATTAGCATAGTCAACACCTTCCCAAAGGGAGATAATGACATCCGAAATGAATCTACCTTTGATATATCCTTTTTGTTCAAAAAGAATGATGTCCTTCATCATAGGACTAAGCCTTCTAGCAAGGGAAGAGGTAAAGATCTTGTAGATAGTGGTCAAACAAGTGATAGGTCTCCAATTGTTCAAATCCTCTTTAGGCCCCTTTTTGTGAATCAGTTTTATAACTCGAGTGTTGATCTCAATAGGAAGAGTGCCTCTACTAATAGCTTCTTTCCAAATCATGAGAATGAAGGTGACCAAGAAATCCTTAAGAATAATGAAAAACTCATTGGGAAGGCCATCAAGGCCAGGAGTTTTGCAGGGTTTCAATTTACCAATGGTTTCTTTAACCTCATCGACAGTGAAGGGCAGGCCTAGTAGGGAGGCCAAGCTAGGAGGAATAGTTTTTTCCTTTTAAGAGCAATAGTGGCTCTGGCTCCATGGATATCCTCCCCACACTTAAGAGAGCTAGAGAAAACATCAATAAAGAAGCTGGTAGCCTCCTGCAAATTATCCTCAACATTGATAGCAAAACCACTAGACTTTTTCATCAACATAGGTATAAGGTCCTTGCATTTTCTTTTTTCAACAAAGAGAACATAGGTATAAGGTCATTTTGTTAGGTCTATCCAGATTTCCAACCCAAAAAGCTCTTGAAGAGGAGAGAATACCACTAGCTTCAATGTACTCTTCATACTTTAATCTTTCCTAAAGGTATAAAATCCTTTCAACCTTGCTCTGTTGGGGGTCAGGAGAGGAGAAAAGGAGTCCAATCTCTCTCACTATTTGCATTCTTCTATTTGCCCTAATGTTTTTCTTAAGATGTTTATAGTGGGTAAAAAGAGTCTGGTCCTCTCTGATGGCTCTTCCCCAAGCAACAAAAGGGTTGTGCTACACTCTAAAGTGGTGGGAGAAGATCTCCTTAGTCTTCTCAATCACATAGGGTATTTTCAAAAGAGAGGGATCAAGCTGAGGCCAGCCAGACATCACACTCAGACACTTCTTCTTAAGGGAGATGGATAGACAATAATGGTCAGAGATGCATATGGAGAAGTCAAGATCAGCCTTGAAATTCCAAAATTGTTGCATGAGGGGATGTTGATATAACATCTGTTCAGCCGAGTAGCCAGGTGCCTTTCCCCTTTTTGTTTATTGTTCTAGGAATGATTGGTATAAGTCGATATATCCATAAGGTCTTGAGTGGTGATAAGGTTCAACCACGATCTCCACTCTTGGCAACTGACAACTTTTTTTACAATATTTATCATTAATAGAGGTTACCATATTAAAATATCTTATAATAATGATGGGACCAGGAAGGATGCTCACTTCATCCCCACATTTAGTCCTGAGGGGAGGACAATTAGAGGCATAGAAACTTATAATAGTGCATTCAAAAGGCTTCTTAGGAGTAATACCAACCCATTGATGAGTGGGGCTAACATGGGACTCCTGAACCAGGTGGCGAATGGAGCGGGAAACCCCAAAGGCTATGCCACCCCTTCCTTGGGGGTGATCAGTAAAAAAAAACCAGAAGTGATTGTTCCAAGCATCTTTTGAAACTTCTTCAACTTCTTTGCTCCAAGTGATTTAGTGAAAATATCAGCAACATGCTCATATGTTCTCAGTTAAGCAAGATCAATATCACCTGCTAATACCTTGTCTCTGATGAAGTGATAATGTACCTCAATATACTTTGTTCTAGAATGAAAAACAGGGTTCCGTGCTAACTGTATGCTACTAAGATTATCACAATAGATGGTGATAAGCTTTTGCACTTCCACACCTAAATTTACAAGTAGCATCTCTAGCCATGATGCCTCACATGCTTCCATTGCAGCACCTCTATACTCAGCCTCTATACTCGACAAGGCAATAGTGGGTTGCTTCTTGCTGCTCCACATAATAGTTGCACTTCCAAGTGAGAATAGAAAGGCACTAGTAGATCTTCTATCTGGATTGGTACAAGCCCAATATGCATTAGTGTATCCATGAACCTGCAAATCTACACCAGCTTCATAAAACAATGCATATTCCAAACTAGCACTCACATAACGTAGAGTGCACCTCAGAGCATCTAAATGTGGCTTTTTGGGAACCTCCATAAATTGACTTTCAAGTCCAATAGTGTAGCTTAGATCATGCCTTCTAATTCTGAGATATATCAAACTTCCCATAATTTTCTTGTACATAGTAGCATTTTCCAATGCTTCACCTGATGTAGTATCCAACTTCAAATTTTGATCTAATCGCATTGAAATTGGCTTACAATCAGCCAGCCATACCATACTTTTGCAGCATACTCATGGCATATTGCCTTTGCAGCATCCATATACCTATTTCTGTATGTGTAAATTCAATGCCCAAGAAATAGTGCAACACACACAAGATCTTTCATGTCAAATTCCTACATAAGAAGTTGTTTTACCTCTTTAATGATTTCTTCATTATGACCGTCTACAATCAAGTCATCAACATAAATAGCTACAATCATGATGTCATCATCATCCTTCCTTGCATATAGTGAATGATATGCATCACACATAGAAAACCCAATGGTGGTTAAGTAGTTGAAAGAACTTGGAGAAGCTTGTAGAAGGTAGAAAAGTGCGTTTCGAAGCGACGAAGTTTGGTCAAGCCAACCGGCACAAGACCAGCCCTTGAGCTTATGGAGACTCAAATAGACCTTATAGGCATGCAATAAGTGCAAAGAAACTCACTATGTACTTTGGAGCATCAAGGAGAATGAGTCGATACAAAACAGATAGGTTCACGGGTCGACTAGCTCAAAACTTTCTATGTATGGAAGAGACAATGAACTTCAAATGCCCATAGCGATCAACGTGATTACAATTAGAAACAATCCTTTTATGGGAGTGATAAACATAGGGTTGAGTGTATAGAATGCACAAAAGTATAAGGAATAAGCAAAATATGCTATAGGAATGAATGCGACATTCACCGGTGGTACTTCCTATTTTTCAGGAATACGCAGAGATTGACCCCGAGACAGAAGAACTCATATTTCTCCCAATCTATGAACCAAATGCTTTGAAAATTTATAGGCATAAACTAGACACTAATACCTTTCCAATGAGCCATCTTGCACTCAATTTGGAGCTCTGGAGAGAGAGAGCAGAAGCCTCTGCAAGATTACTGTTGGCGAAGAAGATGATGCAGAGAATTGAAGGAGCAAGACAATGATGGTCACAAGTGTATGTATATTGCTTCCATGTAACGTACAAGTGATTTCAAGTCTTTGTATAGACTCTAGGATTGATCCACGACTTCTACAAGTGAAGTTTGAATTCAAATGAAGGTGGGAATGGTTGTTGGAGGGAATCAATTCACTTTCCTACAATCTAGGAAAAGTGAAGATCTAGTTTGATCTACTTTTAGGTGATTGATTGCTTGATTGAATGCAACTTCAACCACCACATATTCATGGGATTTGGGCTCTATCTTTCTACCTTTACATGTGTAAAGCTCAAGAATTTTACAACAGTAAATGAACCATCAAAAATCTCTCAAAAAATACAATAAATGAGCATAAGAAAAAGAAACTCTCCAACGGATATTCTTTCGGCGTGATAGCCTTTGATGTAGATCAAATCCACCTCAAGCATAGTGTAAGCTTGATGTTCCAACAGCTCCCCCTCAAGCTAAAGTATGCTTGATTCTTCATTCTCAGATAGGTTGAATACCTGCCATAGCTTTGAATCTACAAAGCTTTATTCCATCAAGTGCCTTCGTCATCATATCTGCTACTTGCTTTTCATTAGGAACAAAAGAAATGTCAATCTCCTTTGCCATGAGCTTCTCCCTGATGGAGTGGTAATGGACTTCTATGTGCTTGGTTCTCACATGGAAATTAGGATTTGCCGCTAGATGCATGGAACTTACATTATCTCCAAATATGTGGGGTTTGGAACTCACAAGTCCCAAATCTGTATACAATGCTTTTAACCATATTGCCTCTTGAGTTGCTATAGTCAAGCCTCTGTACTCTGCTTCAGTTGAAGATAAAGCAACTATTGGTTGTTTCTTGGAACTCCATGACACTAGCTTCGAACCTGCAAATGCTAAGTAACCATATGTACTTTTTCTATCATCCTTAGCTCCTGCCCAATCTGCATCTGAGTAGATTTTGATATCCAAATCTGAAGAGTAAGGATATAATATACCTTCGTTGATTGTACCTTTGAGATACTTAAGTACTCTCTTAGCCGCATCCATGTGTGGTCTTCTCTGTGAGTGCATGAACTGACTAAGCACTCCCACACTATATGAGATGTCTGCCCTTGTATGAGTAGCATATATCAAGCTACCTACCAAGCTTTGATACTCTTTAATTTCTTCAATTTTCTCACCTTCATAAACACTAAGTTTATGATTCATCTCCAAAGGTGTACCTGTAGGTTTAGTGTTCTCCATTTTGAACTTGAGAAGAAGATCCTGAATGTATCTTTTCTGAGTCAAATACATTCATTCATCTGTGTATATCACCTGCATACCTAGGAAATATGTGAGCTCACCTAGGTCACTGATTTTGAACTCCTCTTGCATGTGTCTCTTGATCCTTTGAATGCCATTTAGATCATCACCTGTCACAATAATATCATCTACATATACACATAGATAGATAACCTCATTGTGATCCCTTTTGATGAATAGAGAAGGATCTGAGCTGCTAGCTTTGAACCCTTGATCTTGAAGATATGTAACCAACCTATAATTCCAAGCTCTAGGAGCTTGTTTCAATCCATACAATTCTTTCATAAGTCTGCAAACATAAGATGGATGATTAGGGTTTTCAAAACCTGGTGGTTGTGACATGTATACCTCTTCACTTATCCAAGCATTTAAGAATGCATTTTTCACATCAAGTTGGAGGAGCCTCCAATTCCTTGCAGCAGCTACACTTATCAATGTCCTGATTGTAGTCATCTTTGCAACTGGTGAGAATGTTTCCTCATAGTCTATACCATGAGTTTGTGAGCATCCTTTGGCAACTAATCTTGCCTTGTACTTGCATACTGATCCATTTGAATTTCTCTTAACTTCATATACCCATCTGCAACCAATTACCTTTTGATTTGTTGACATTGGAACCAAATCCCAAGTGTCCATCTCCTTCAATGCATCTATCTCTTCGTTCATGGCCTTTTCCCAATTAGGGTTTCCCTTTGCCTCTTCAAAGGTTGAGGGTTCCTCTGAAATAGAGTCTTTTGCCAAGTAGATTGAATGCTTTGTAACAAATGTGGAATCATATCCATACCTTTCTGGTTGTTTCTTCTCTCTTGCTGATCTTCTAGGTGCTTGTTTTGAGCATTCTCCAACCTCTTGCATCTTTGCTTTGCCTCTTGACTTCCATAGCTTGTAATCCTTTTCTCTTTCATCTTGGTCATCCTCTGTATCACTTCTTGGATCCTGGACCTGTGTATCATGCTTGCTTCCTAATTGATGAGAGTCAGAATCAAGATCATATGGTAGTGTTACCTTTTGTTTGTCTTCATCATACCAAGACCTGTGTTCTTCAAACACAACATCTCTACTTGTAGTGAATTGCCTGGTTGAAGGATTGAAGAACCTGTAACCCATATGAGTTGAATCATATCCAATAAACACTGCCTTTGTTGCCCTTTCATCTAGCTTACCTCTTATTTGTGATGGTACATGAACATAAGCTAAACAACCAAAAACCTTGCAATGTCCAAGACTGGGTTTTCTTCCATGCCATGCTTCATAAGGAGTCATACCTTGAAGTGATTTGGATGGTAGTCTATTGACAAGGTACACAACAGTTGAAATAGCTTCTGCCCATAGATAATGTGGCAAATTCTTCTCTTCAAGCATTGTTCGGGCTGATCCAACCAGTGTCTTATTTCTCCTCTCTGCAATTCCATTTAGTTGAGGAGAGTACCTATTAGTCACTTCCATTTTGATACCTTTGTCCTGCAAGAACTCATCAAACTCTTTGGAGAAGTATTCTCCCCCTCCATCAGATCTCCGCTTCTTTAGTGATCTACCAGTATGATTCTCCACATGTGCAAGATACTTCTTGAAGCAATCAAACACTTCATTCTTACTCTTGATAAAGTATAGAATAGTCCATCTACTATGGTCATCAATAAATGAGACATAATACCTTGATCCTGCCAATGAAGGTTCTTGGCTTGGTCCCCATACATCTGTATGTACTAAGTCCAATAAGTTGTTGTGGATGTAGCCTTTGTGATTGAATGGTTGTCTTTGTGCCTTCCCAATCTGACATGCATCACACTTGTTGATCATGTGTTGCTTTGATATGTTCGATAGTCGTAGAACACTTTGATCCCTGCATATATCCTTCAAGGTTCTTTCATTCACATGAGCAAGTCTCTTATGCCACACTTCAAGCTCACTTAGGGTTTGAGACCCAAAGTTGAATAGAGCTATGTTCCTGGTTTCTCCTACTTCAAAAGTAAAGAGCCTACCATGCTTCTCACCTCGGGCTATCTTCTTGAAGCCTTGACATGGATCTTCTACAAAAGATCCATGTTGGGTGAACCTAACTTGCAAACCTTTTTCAACTATTTGGCCTACACTTATTAGGTTTTTAGTGATAGTGGGTACATAGAGAACCTTACTCAGAATGTTTGTCCTGCCATTGGAAGTTTTGACATTACCAATCTTCTCCACATTGTGCTTTGTGTCATCCCCTGTTTGCACTTCATGTCTATGCTTTGGACTTTCAAAATCAGATAGAAGAGCAATGTTGCGTGCAACATGATTCGAACATCCTGAATCTATGTAGAACAAATAATCATCTTCTTTACCTTCTTTGTGGCTTAGATTCATAAGGAGCAATGAGTCTTCATGTGGTTGATCTTCTGAATAATTGTTGTAGTCCCTTCTATTATAGCTTCTATTGTTATTGTTGAAGTTGTGTCCACCTCTGCCTCTGTTGCTACCATATCCACCTCTTCGACTTCCTTTCTGGGTCTTCCCATTGAACCAGCAATTCTGAGTGGTGTGGTTGGTCTTATCGCATATGGCACAAGGTTGAACATTCTGACCTTTGGATTTGTCTTGCTTTGGTCCCTTCTTCTTCCCTTTCCACTCGCTCTTGCTTGCGAAGTTGGCTTGGGAAGTCTCTTCTTCATCTTCTTCCTTCTTCTTGCCTTTCTGCTTCTTATCCTTCTTATCTGCATATAGAGCACTAGTTGAATTACCATGATAAGAGTTACCTTCCTTTATGCTATTGTTGGCTTCTTGATTGAAGAATTGTCCTAGAAAGATGTTGAAGTCTGGAGTTTGCACATCCATGATGATATCATAAGCCGTTGTGAAGGATTGCCATTGCTTATCACTTCGAATGCCGTTGAGAATTTGCCTCATGATGACCTCTTCTTCGATGAGCTCTCCAATGGATGCTAACTGATTTGCAACCTCCTTGACCTTGGTAACAAACTCTGTGATGGTTTGTTTAGGGGTCTTCTTCATTTGGTTGAACTCGTTCCAAAGATGATTCTTTCTTGTTTTGGTACTAGCAGAAAAGAAAGTCTCGAGGGCATCCCAAGTCTCTTGAGATGTCTTGCATCCTCTAATCTGTGGTAATAGAAAGTCAGAGATAGAGTTTAGTATGTACAACCTTGCTTGAGCATCCCTTGCGCACCAAAGTGTGAGCTTATCTGTCTCCTCCTGCGTAGGTCCTCCTTTGGATCTTGGAATAGGCATAACTTCATCACCTTCTACAATTCCATAAAGATCTCTACCTTGCAAATAGGCCTCCATCATGATTTGCCACGCCGCGTATTTGTGTCAATCAAGCTTCTCGATCATTGAGGGAAAGTCGTCACCCATCTTGATCTAGCTCTGATACCACTGAAAGAACTTGGAGAAGCTTGTAGAAGGTAGAAAAGTGTGTTTCGATGCGACAAAGTTTGGTCAAGCCAACCGGCACGAAACCAGCCCTTGAGCTAATGGAGACTCAAATAGACCTTATAGGCATGCAATAAGTGCAAAGAAACTCACTATGTACTTTGGAGCATCAAGGAGAACGAGTCGATACAAAACAGATAGGTTCACGGGTCGACTAGCTCAAAACTTTCTATCTATGGAAGAGATAATGAACTTCAAATGCCCATAGCGACCAGCGTGATTACAATTAGAAAAAATCCTTTTATGGGAGTGATAAACATAGGGTTGAGTGTATAGAAGGCACAAAATTATAAGGAATAAGCAAAATATGCTATAGGAATGAATGCGACATTCATCGGTGGTACTTCCTATTTTTCAGGAATACGCAAAGATTGACCCCGAGACAGAAAAACTCATATTTCTCCCAATTTACTAAACCAAATGCTTTGAGAATTTATAAGCATAAGCTAGACACTAATACCTTTCCAATGAGCCATCTTGCACTCAATTTGGAGCTCTGAAGAGAGAGAGCAGCAGCCTCTTCAAGATTACTGTTGGCGAAGAAGATGATGCAGAGAATTGAAGGAGCAAGACAATGATGTATGTATATTGCTTCCATGTAATGTACAAGTGATTTCAAGTCTTTATATATACTCTAGGAGTGATCCACGACTTCTACAAGTGAATTTTGAATTCAAATGAAGGTGGGAATGGTTGTTGGAGGGAATCAATTCACTTTCCTATAATCTAGGAAAAGTGAAGATCTAGTTTGATCTACTTTTATGTGATTGATTGCTTGATTTAATGCAACTTCAACCACCACATATTCGTGGGATTTGGGCTCTATCTTTCTACCTTTACATGTGTAAAGATCAAGGCTTTTACAACGGTAAATGTACCATCAAAAATATCTCAAAAAAATACAATAAATGAGCATAAGAAAAAGAAACTCTCCAACGGATATTCTTTCGAGGCGATATCCTTTGATGTAGATCAAATCCACCTCAAGCATAGTGTAAGCTTGATGTTCCAACAGTAGTCAGCAATCCTTGCATGCCAAGCATTTAGGGCTTGTTTAAGCCCATACAAAGCCTTTTGCAAGCTACAAACATATTCTGGGTACTTTGAATCTTCATATCCTTGTAGCTGGTCCATGTATACTTATTCTTGTAATTCACCATGTAGGAAAGCATTCTTCACATCCATCTGATGCAAAGTCCATCCTTTTGTTGTAGCTAACACAACAAGTGCTCTAACATTAGACATTTTAGCTACAGGGTTGAGCGTTTCCTCATAATCAATGCCATATGTCTGTGCATATCCTTATGCTACCAATCATGCTTTATACCTGCTTATGCTACCATTAGCATTGTGCTTTACCTTGTAAACCCACTTGCAACATATGGGTTTCTTTCCTTGTGGCAATGGAATAAGCTTCCATACAATAATGTACAGGAAGAGTCCGGATCTCAACCCATACTAATCAGCCTACACCAATTGCCTCAAACAAGGTGTATCCATGCATCTGAAACTGCTCTAGACTCATATTGACAAGAGCTGAGCTCACATATGACTGATGCACGAACTGATGAAGTTTTCGCAAAGCTCCCAACTGCTCTATGCCTATGTCACTCATCGAACGACTGACAACTCCAAGTGCAAATGCTCCAATAGTAGCTGCAACATTTGGTCTCGAGCATAACAACTCATACATCAGACTCCCAAATGCTGACGAAACTCGCGCTATCTTGGCTAACCTAAGTATGTCAACCATGCCTATATCCAAGGCATCAAAAGCACCAACATCAAGACAAACATTGTTGAAATAAAGAAGATGACTCCTAATCTACTATTAACCACACAATAATTAGATTAAGGAGGATGGAACAAAAGAAATGAAAACATAATGAACTTGATTAATATGAAAAGACTTACATGAGTTTCTCTAAAAGCACGATGACTCCATGAGGAGGGAGTGGACACTCTTGGCAATGGGCTAGAGTGAATGTCTTGTGAGGAGTGAAGGGAGGCCTTGCTCATATGGATTTTGGGAGAATTCCCTTGCATGTGGGATAAATGTGCTTGCATGAGAATGAATGAAGACTTGGACAGAAGGGTGGAGCATGGAACTCTGAACACCCCACCTCCACGTGATGATCCTTTTGTTTTTAATATGGAGGACTAGTGACATATGGGATCACTTAGTCCATTGGTTTTTAGGATCTAAGGACATATGGGATCCTTAGAAATATCTTGGACATATGGCATCCAAGTTTGGGACATATGGCATCCCTTGGTTTTTAGTTCCATGGACATATGGGATCCATGGTGTGTTTTTGGGATCTAGGGATATATGGGATCCCTAGACATGTACAAGGGTTTAGGTAGTGCTTTGTTGATCCATTTGCCTTCTCCTTTGAGATTTGTTGTTGATGTAGACCATATTTATGCAAGCCATGGGGAAGGTCTTACCACTTTGTTATGTGGCAGTGTTTAGTCCCTTTACAAATGGCTATAGACATTTTGAACTTGACAACAAATTAAATAAGTTTTAAGCTCATACAGAGGATTCATATGTATGCCTTGTGAGCAATGTGCACTTTTAAAGACTTTTGAATCACTTTTAGGACACATACAATGTAAGTCATTTGATTCTCAAATGGTTCGCCTGCCCAAGAGTCACTTTGAATTTGAACTATTGCAAAAATAGAATCCATCCCTAAAAATAATCTCGGAATGAGACCGACTGATCTAGATTTAATTATCCATTGTGGTGATGACCATGAATCATGAGAGGCTCTCAGATGTGGAATGATAAGGCCTATGGAGAGCGTTGGAAAAAAAAATCTGAATATGTCATTGCTTATGAAAGCATAGTATAGGAACTAGCATTGGCAAGATTATGGAAAGCATGAATCTCTTTGTCTCTCTCTTTCTATGTTAGAGAGCTCTGTGTAGCCAATGGTTCGATGTTCAATCTGCGAGGAGTTGCACAAATATTCCTGAAGCCTTGCGATCCTTTTCTTCTTGTGATTGCTTGTCTCACTCTTTCCTCTGTTCTCTATAGCATTTTGCTTGTTCTATGGTTTTTGAGATTTTGTATAGTGTTCCATGTAGTAGATATGTGTCTGCTTTTCTTTTCTTTCTCCACTTGATTTACCCAAACCTTCATCTGTGCGATTGGATGCCTGAGATCTTCCTTTAATGTTCTTGGCAGAGAAGACTGTAGATCTCTCAATCCTTGATGCACGAAATGCTCTCCACAAGCTATTATTGCAACGCTCATGCTCTATAATCACAAAAGGATAACTTCCAGAAGCATGCATATCTCTTTTTGATGTGAAACACATGAACGGCTCTGCTGCAATAGAGATAGTTGTCTCTTGCTACCACCAAACCTCCATTAAACAGGTGAATGTTGGCACATGTTCCTTTTGCTGAAGCTATGGAAGATCGATATGGTATGAGGCAGGCACTTAGCTGAAGCAAAAAATCAAAACCTGTTGCTAATGCACAAGAAAACATGGTGCATGTATCCTTCTTTTGTATTGGTGCTCATGTGTAGATGTGATGAAGCATGATGCACACTCCTTCAAGTGTGAGCAAGGTGGCAAGCAAGCAAAAGAACTCTATCTTCTTAGATTGAGGGATCACAATTGCTACACAAAAGTGAATTTCAGCCGCTTTAGAAGCTTGTTGTTATCGATGCAATGAGTGATAGGTTTGCTTGTCATCACACAGTGTTTATCTCTGCGTTAACATGATTCTTCCAAAAGTGCACAAGCTCTGTTAATGAGCTTACTACAACTTCTTCACCTTGCAAGAGAATTACGCTCTAGAATAGCTACCAAGTCTGCAACAAATTTTGTATGTGCAAACAATCGATTGACATATCCATGTCTCTTTCTTTTGCAGATATGATGGCAGTCCTTGGAGCATGTCTTTTTCATCTAGTTATTTGTGAGTAGGAAGCACCTTTTGTATTCCGTCCTCAAGTGAAACTACGAATATCAGATATAGGTTTTTTTTCCTTATGTGACTTCTCTATTATAGTGTCCCTTGCATATTACATTGTGCCCCTAATGGAATAGTAGGCAGAGTATCCTTACCGTGATGGGCTATTTCAATAGCTCTTTATCTCTCCCTTCGAAGTGGCTACTTATTGGATGCTCTATGAAGATTTGAGAACCCACTTCTTAGCTTCTCACCCTTTTGAGCAAGGAGATGCCAAAAGTTTCGCACAAACCCCATGGACTATCCATGCTTTTTTAACGATTGTAATTGCTTAAAAGCACTTCTTAAACAAAAAGAAAATCTCAAACATGTAAGAATAACAAAAATGATGTAGCTTATAATAAATAAAAGATTAAGAAGATGATATTAAACGTGCATAGAGATGGGAGGGTGGAAGCGAAAAGAAGAAAAGAAATAGTGCTTATAAGCACTTCTTAAAAGCAAGAGGTATGGGAGGATGACAACAATTAAGAAGAATGGAATCGAATACATATGTGTAAGATAATCCTAAAACTCAACCTATGCTATGACACCATGTTGAAATAAAGAAAACGACTCCTAATCTAATATTAACCACACACTAAGTAGATTAAGGAGTATGGAACAAAAGAAATGAAAACATAATGAACTTGATTAATATGAAAAGACTTACATGAGTTGGTCTAAGAGCATGATGAATCCATGAGGAGGGAGTGGACACTCTTGGCAATGGGCTAGAGTGAATGGTTTGTGAGGAGTGAAGGGAGGCCCTGCTTATATGTAGTTTGGAAGAATTCCCTTGCACGTGGGATAAATGTGCTTGCATGAGAATTAATGAAGACTTGGACAAAAGGATGGAGCATGGAACTCTCAACAAACATGTCATGACATATCTCTGTCAACATCTCGCATGAGTAAATCCAAGAATGAGTGCATGATTGTTGACTCATCAACATCTAAATCAGTCATCCTCTCAACCAAGGATGTGTCTAGCTATGCACCCTCAGAGCTAGTATGCTCTGGCATACACTCTGTATCATAACAACTATCCTGCTCTACCACACCAAGTGTATCATCACGCTCCACATGAGTTAACTGCACAACATCAACACCAAGATCAAACTGACGATCAAACTCTAACTGAGTATCATCACATTGCTCTACATGAGCATGCACATCATGCTCTAAAGCATCCAGCTGATCATCCGAAGTGTGCTCCATATGAGCATCTACATGATCAATAAAATCATGCTCTACATAAGCATCCTGAGCATCCAAAGTATGCTCTACATGTGCATCCATCTGAGCATCTGAATCATGCCGTACATGTGCATTAAGAATGTCAATAGACCTATTTATAGGTAGACAAAATGAGGCATGACGAGTCTCACATCGCACATAAGGCTGAATTCCCATTGAGACAAGACTGTCTCTCACATGAAGTACCTATAGTGGATACCTGTGCCCAATCCTAACACCTCTGACAAGCATTAGTTGTCCCACCTGCAATTGAAAATGATGCTCACCAAGGAATGCATAACATCTGCTCTCCTATAACTGGCTAACTAAAATCAAGCTCATAGGGAATGAAGGCACATAACATACATGTCTGATCATAAGTGATGCTTAGGTAGCATAAGGCATACATCTCCTCCACCCTCAAATGTCATATGTTGTACCATCAGGCAAGTGCACACATCCACGATTCTCACTTGAGAATCGACAAAACCACTCACGATGTGGAGTAACATGAAAAGTGGCTAACACATCAAGAAACAACACCATGTGTGTGCCATCAGATGAACAAGAGGAATAATGAGATGAACCATAAGAGAAAGTGATATCACCATCACTTGCATAATCAATTGCCATAGACTCTCCTGAAATCACTACCTGATCTTCATCACATGCATATCTCAGATGTTGTCGTCACATCTGCCTGAAGTAACATCATCAAATATGGCCCTCATGACCACAATGCCAACATCAATGTTGTTGATATGATCTATGTCTCACACGAGTCAATGGACTTGCATACATATCATGTAGTCTTTGCCATAATTCACTACTCGTCTCCTCATACATCATAGACTAATATATAGAATCCATAAGCTATAACATGATAGTGGAGTTGGCTAATGCATCCATATCTATCCATGCATGATCGGGCATGTCATGAGGCCTCTGTGCATCTCTATGCACATACATGTGTAACCCTGCACGAACCAATATATACCACATCTGATCTTTCCATCTCAAAAAGTCAGTGCCATCAAATCGAGAAGACACCGTGCTGACAATCCAAGAGACTATAAATATAAAAAGAGACTAGAAACAATACTCTATCCTCAATAGGATCACACCTGCATATCCATATGCATAACTCACATCATAAATATCTCGTTGGAGAAGTAACCATATGAAGCACATGTCACATAACCATGCATTTAGAATGCATGTAAACCCATGAGCAACGATCCAAAGCTATCACACAAGCTTCAAGGTCCACTAGAGTTCTCTTCTAGCATAAAAGCCATCAAAATTTTGGCAGCATCTCCTTTGTAAAATGGACTTTGAGCCAAATAAACCATGTGGGAATCACCATCCACATATGCCAAGAATCCACTAGCAAATAGATATCAAATCAATGATCATATGCTAATACAATAGCCAATCCATGTGACAAATGAGTATGCAACCAAGGCTCCAATCTGGATCATGTACCTGCATAAAAACAAGAATACAAGAACTAGCAAAAATCCAAAATCAACTCTCATAAAATGTGTGTGACTGGCAAGTTAAGCCGTATCCAAGTGGCATAAATGCGATAGAGACCACAATGCCACTATACATCCACTGACAATGCTATGATTAAACTCATGATGACATAAACCTCAAAGAAGGCATACCACAATGTCATCTCACATGCCAAACACGTGACAAGATCATGCCTATTCTCATATGGAGGAGCTACAACAGTGATCATACATGGATAATGCCTTCAAGCTTTAAAAAATAAGAGCTCGCACACCAGAAATTCTCTCTCAAAGAAGTTCCACAACAAAATGAACCTCCAAAAGCAATTAGGATTCTTGTAGTGAAAATATGCTACTCTATGTTTTGTTGTTTCAAAGTCGATAACCTCTGAATTTGAGCTTTTTCTCTTCAGCAAACTTCAAGAACTTTTTCTTGGCTACATAATGATATATAGATTGCCTCAATTGGACATATGTAGCTCAAGATATACACAAACAAGCATATGCTATCAATTTCATCTCCACCTACAACACTGTTGCTATGTATTTTGCAATTTCTCCAACCTAGCACTTAGAATTTGGATTTGGATTCTTCTAGAAATTGTAGCTTCTTTTCCAAGCTATGCAAAGCAAGTAAAATTGCTTGACTCCGACCTATAAAAATCAAGTTTTAGCCCAACAATTAGCCTACTCTCCAAGTGATTTTAGATTCATCTTCTACATCAGTCTGCATTTTTTGAACTTTTAGCGATTTATAACTCCAAAATAGGTTCTATACTGAAGTCATAGCCCTCTATTTCAGCTACGCACAAAACTTTAAAATGCACCAATCCAAGCTTTCTAGCTCGAGTTATGGCCAAAATACGGAACAACTGCTGAGAGGTGCCGACCTACACTTTCACCTCTTGTGACGTAAGCTTCCATTGAAGGTTCTTGCACACCAGCCTTCAACAAGATCTGATACCAATGAAGGGCTTTGGTGTGCAAAACAAAAGAAACAAGGAGAAGATGGAGGGAGAGAGAGGAGAGGAGAGATGCGCACACAAGCATGGGAGCCTCGAAACCCACATAATGATCTCTGTGAGGTAATGTTCTATCAATGATGTATATATATGAACATAGGGGTAAGGTCACATGACCCTTACATCCCCAACAACTACAAGCAGCTTTTTTTGCAAATTGACCTAGTTTTTTTGTGGGCCCCACTTTGCAATCTCGAAATGGAGGTAGAGATCCCTTCTACCTGCACACCAATTTTCATAGCAATCTAAGGTTGTTTGTGAATCGTGCTTTCTCCATGCCTTTTCGGATACTCTTCACTGTCGGCCTTCTCCACGAGCTCTCCACAACCACACTAGCTCTAATACCATGTCACAAGGAAGGAGATAAGGAAGAGAGCTCTCTCACATACACACATATGCACTCACAATCAAAGAGGAGCACACACACAAATTGAGGCAAGGAAGAATGATCTTCTTCTTTTTCTATTAAATAAAAGGAATGTACGAGAATGACCTAAAACAACAATACAACAAGTGCAATATATAAAGGAAATTACACAAGGAAAATCCTGATGTCCGTGAATGAGTGAGCTGGCAAGAAACAAATGTGCCATCACTCTCGATAGATAAATCTAATAAAGCTCAATGAATTATCCCTGACATATACCGACATGATCACTATACATGTCAAAGAAATGAAAAATTGATACGTGTCATCCCCAATCATCACATGTTGAGCTTGATCCTCAACACAAGTGGGTCTCAAAGGCTAGTAAAATTTTTGTTGGAGCCCTAAAAATTCAATAATGATTACTTGCAAAAATAGAACGAATTGAATTGGATCTAGCACACCCTAAATTGGTAAGGTGTGGTGCACCATACCTACTATGGAAAGAAGAGATGAAGGTCTTGCATGCAAATTATACTTAGGACTCTCCCAAAAGTAGGAAGGTCATTCCTAACAAGCAGGTATATGAAATGAAGATTGTGGATGGCAAATCTAAGTATAAGGCAAGCTTGGTTGCTAAGAGATATGCCCACAAAGAGGGCATTGATTTCCAATTAGCCAAGTGGTTAAAATGACCACATTACTTGTGTTGTTTTCTCTCATAGCTCCCTTGGAAATGGAGTTATTCATAACCGATGGATATTAAAACAACCCTTTTTCATGGTGATTTTGATAAAGAGTTGTACATGAAAGAGCTAGAAGGATATGCCATTCATAGAAAAGAGAAGAAGTCATGTAGACCATTGTTTGTACACCAAAAAGGATGACGATGGCAGCTGAATAATTCTAGCATTGTATGTAGATGACATGTTGTTGGTTGGGAAGAAAACGAGCACTCTAAATACTCTAAAATTGTATCTGAACTCTTCATTCATAATGAAAGACCTTGGGAAGCTGACATATCCTTGGAATGAGGATAAAAAAGGACATGCAACAAGAAATTTTGCATTTATCCCAAGTAAAGTACATTGCAAAAGTGTTGGACACATTTAATGTGGTTGATGCTAAGCCTCTTGGAGTGTCATTGCAGCCACATGCTAAGCTTTCCAAGGATGATTGTCCCAAAAATGATGATGTGACCAACTACGTGAGAAGTGCTCCATATGCATTAGCTTAGACACTCCCAAGTCCTCAAGTGGCTATGTATACATGCTTGCAGGCAGAGCAATTTCAAAGTGCTCTAGACTTCAAAGTATAGTAGTTGCACTATGTAGTACACAAGCTGAATATATTTCAGCCATGGAGGCTTACAAGGAAGCTATTTGTTTATTCCCTTCATGTAGTGAGTTTGGGATGCGTGAAAAGGCACCTTCTCTTGGATGTGATAGCCAAAGTGCCATATGCTAGTAAAAAAACATGTTCCATGCTCACATAAAGCATATTGATGTGAGATACCACTTCAAGAGGAAGGTGTTAGAGGAATGATGGTGAATAAAGAACAAGAACATCTCTCATGCCACTTTGCTAAAAATAGCATTGAAAGCATTATGAAAATAGAAATACCTTGGATGAAGGTCACTTGGTAGCAATGTCTAATTTCATTTGAAGCCTCTAGAAGAGCTAACAAACCATACTTGATAACCACTAATTGATTCAATCATAAGAAACACAATTACTCCTGAAAATATCCAACACAAATGTTAGAAAGGAAAACCATACATATATTCACAACTTAGCAATAAATTACATACATAAAAAAGGACCGTTACACATAGTCATAGCTCTTACCATGAATGAGACCTAAATATAAAGGAGCTCCAAGATACAAAAAAATTATAAAGGAGCTCCTAGATACGAAAAATTATGGCAACAATGAAGTACTTCAAAATGATGAATCCTTATGCGGCACATATCCTAAAATTCCTAGAATTTCAAAATTACAAAGGAGACATGTTTTATTCTTTAAAAAAAAGCAGCAAAAGGGAAGTTAACCAATTATATTTAGCAAGGGTGCTAAAAGATCACAAACCCTCAAATTTGTATGCATACAAGAGGTAGATCATGTGCATTTGCCCAGTATATTAGTCTTGTTTTCGGTACAAGATAATAAAGAGGTTAGGGTGCAGGATAAGTGACTATCACTACATTGATTATGTTTGAAATGGCCTAGATATGTATGTATATATGTATGTATGTATGCATGCATGCATGTATGTATGTGTGTATATATGTATGTATGTATGCATGCATGCATGTATGTATGTGTGTATATATGTATGTATGTATGTATTTATGTATGTATGTATGTATGTATGTATGTATGTATGTATGTATGTATGTATGTATGTATGTATGTATGTATGTATGTATGTATGTATGTATGTATGTATGTATGTATGTATGTATGTATGTATGCATGCATGCATGTATGTATGTATGTACGTACGTATGTATATGTGTGTTTGCATGTATGTATCCATGATCAAGGAAAAAGTGGTTTCATCTTAGGTAAGGTGAATGCTTTAAAAGCTTCTATCTCTACAATCTTTGAATTCAAGAAACAAGAAATGGCGTTTCATCCATTCCAAGCATATTACTAGTCTATCAACATTATCTATTTCAATTGTATTTAAATTTCTCACCCTTAAAGCTTCAAATGTGGATTGAACTACTGAGCCTCTCCATCTTTCTCTATGCTTTAATGAGGTGTTTGTACCACCAATGAAGCTCATTACCAGTTAATGGTTAGTTCATGCTAAAATATATGGATAAACTCAATAATGCAAGATAGAAAACCTTGGTCGGTCTCTAACAAGGTGTCTATATTTCTATTATGGAAAAATTAGTAAAACATGTTGGAGTTATACGTATGTGGAAGCACACAAACAACACAAGGAAGAAGAAGAAGCTTGGAGCACAATACACAATACTAAATGTATTACCACCAGAATGTACAAAGATGAGTAACCTGTTAGGGCTATAGGCGTATATACAAGCTGGGAAAAAAAAACCTCCTAAAGAGGGAAAAAGTGCCATGACGATCCTAGTGTGTTTACACACATCATTACCTAAATATATCAACAAATCCCCCTTCGGAGTGCTGCGGTGAACAGGGAGCTGGCATTCATGTATAAGGAAGTGCCAAGCTATGTGGAATCAATCCACAAAAGGAAGCAAGACCAAAGCTTTGTGGAAAGCTTCAAACTTCTCCCTAGGCAGAGCCTTCGTGAAAAGTTCTACAATGTTCTCCTGCATGGGCACATATGCCAAGCTCATCTCTACAGCAGAGAACCTCTCCTTGACATAATGATAATGCACCTCAATGTGCTTAGTGCGAGCATGGAACACAGGGTTCCTCACAATTTCCAATGAGCTCTGACTGTTAGTGAAGATGGTGGTGGCAGAAGAATGACCAACACCCAAATCAGCCATAAGGCATCTGAGCCACACACACTCAATAATCCCGATGAAAGCTGCCCTATACTCAGCCTCACAACTGGAAGTGGCCACAATAGGCTTCTTCTTTCTCAGCCAAGATATGCATGAGCTACCGAGCATGAAGCCAAAACCACTAGTGGACACATGAGTGTCATAACAACCAACCCAGTCAGAGTAAAAAAAAGCATGCAAATCTAGCGGTAGTGATCCCCCTTGGGATAAAAAAACCCAAGTAGCCAGGGACCACTCAAGTAGCAAAAGATGTGCTTAACTGCCTGCCAATGCTTGACACTTGGGCAATGCATAAACCTGATCTGTGAGACAACAAACTGAATATCTAGCAGAGTAATGCATAAGTAAATCAAGCATCCAACAACCTGCTGATAGAGAACAAGATCAAATGCATCTCCAGCATCATGAAGACTCAATCGTAAACCTGTCTCCATAGAAGTGGCAATAGGTTTACAGTTTTCAAGGCTAAAATATTGCAATAATGTGTCAATATATTTTGTTTGACACAAATCCATTCCACCATCAACATGCATGAATCGAATGCCCAAATAATGATGCAAATGCCCCAAATTTGTCATCTCAAATGAGGCATGCAAATCAGCCTTAAAATCAGCAATATGCTTCTCATGAGGACCAGTGAGCAGCATGTCATCAACATACACAACAATGATCAAAAGTAAATCATTAACACACTTAACATATAAGGTGCTTTCAGTTAGACTGTTCTCAAAACCATGTGCAATCAGATAGGCATGTATCTTTTCATGCCAAGCACGTGGTGCTTGCTTAAAACCATACAATGCCTTCTTTAACCTACACAACTGATTTTCATGCCATTTCTGCACAAATCCATGGGGCTAAAAAACATACACTTCTTCATGCAAGTCACCATTCAAAAATGTTCTCTCAATGTCTAACTGATGCACACTCCAACCATGATGAGCTGCAAGTGCACAGATGCTACAAACAGTAGTCATTCGACATGTAGGTGCAAAGGTTTCATCAAAATCAATGCCTCCTTCCCATGCATAACCCTTTGCAACAAGCCTAGCCTTATACCTATCAACTGTTCCATCATGTTTATGCTTCAGCTTGTGTACCCACTTAGTGCCAATGGCCTTCTTGCTAAGGGGCAAGTCACATATAGCATCATATTCGGATTGCATTGCAGCCATCCAATGTTTATCATTTTTCATGATAGCATCGTATTCGGATTGCATTGGAGCCATCCAATGTTCAAAATTTTGTGCTTCATCAACAAAAGAGGCTCAATCTCATCACAGAGACTAGAGCCAGCCATAATATAGCAATGTGATGGAAAAGAGGCAGTATGAGAGACTGAACAAGTAAGGTATGATAGAGGTGCATCTAATTTGCTTTCATGCAAAGTCTGCACTAGCCATTTTGGCATAATTTTTGCCTCCTCAGTATCAGCTATCTCATCAACAAGTGCATCATGTAAATCTGCGTCAGAAATGGAATGATATGCATCATCACATGAGACCTATAAACGCTAAGAAGTTGCCTCAATAAGACCAACACTAGACTGTCCACCTGTATAAATAGGTAGCAAAGTATCATACATGTCTTTTGAGCTAATAGATGTCTCTTTCGTACATGAAAGTAAAGGCTGAATAGCATCTTCAACAAAAAAAACATCACAGCTAACCAAAATGCATTTAGTATGTGGATGATATAGACGATAGCCTTTGCTTTCAGAACTGTACCCAACAAAAATACATTTTACTGCTTTATCATCCAATTTCTTATGATGTTGTTCATGCACTAATGCATATGCCAGACAACCAAAAACATGCAGATGAGCAACAAATGGCTTGCGACCATGCCAAGCCTCATATGGAGTGATAAATTGCACTGCTTTAGTGGAACACCTATTAAGTACATATGTTGCACACATGACAGCCTCAAGCCAGAAACTATGTGGTAAAGCCTAACTCTTGACCATACACCTTGTCATCTCCATGAGTGGCCTATCCTTCCGTTCAACAACTCCATTCTGTTTAGGTGTATATGACTTTGTACATTGATGTTTTATCCCATGTTCAGCCAGAAATGCATTAAAGTCAGAAGACATATATTCCCCGCGATCAGAATGGAGGGTGCCCATTTTACATGGTGATAGAGTTTTAGCCAAAAGCAAAAATTGTTTGAAGCACATGAACACTTTGGACTTTGCTTTCAATGGATATATCCATGTATGCTTGCAAAAATCATCAATGAAATTCACGAGGTAAAGATAGTCTCCAAAAGAGGGTGTCTGCATAGGACCACAAACATCACTATGTACAAGGTTCAATCTCTGAGTAGCTCAAACGGAACCATCTTTTGGAAAGGAGGAACGCTGCATTTTGCCCAAAATACAGCCTTCACAGATATGTTTTTCGGGTGCCTCAAGTTTGGGCAAAGAGGATACCATTTCAAATTTCTATAGGCGTAGCAAGCTAGCAAAATTCAGATGACCAAAGCGTGCATGCCAAAGCTTTCATCTGACATAGCCTGAGAATCATGTACTGCACATCCTAAATCATTCATAGATTTTTCATAGTCTATGAGCTTATACAGCCCACGACATAAAATGCCAGAAGCAATAATCATGTTGCCATTTGACAGATCATGAACTGTACATCTATCATCAACAAATTTCACAACCAAGCCAATATTGGCTAATGCAAAAACTCATAATAGATTTTTCTTGATCCCTGGCACAAATAAAGCATCCGACAAAGTGAAATAACTATGATCAGCAGTAGTCAGAATGATCTTACCAACTCCCATGACAGGATAAAAGCAGTTGTTGGTGCATGTGACAGTATTCCCTGTAGGAGCAAGCTTGAGTGAAGTGAAGAAACTGCGCTGCGAGGTAATATGTTTGGTTGCCCTACTATCAAAGTACCAAACATATGAGTCTACTGCAGACATACACTGTTCAGGAGAAGATGGGTCAAAACTGCAAACAATAGTAAACACCCATTCTTCATTCTGCACAAGGTTGGCAGGCTCTGTTTTTGGTGTAGAGGCCTTTGCAACAACCATTCTAGCCTCTTTTTTCTTTGCCTCTTTTGCAACCAATTTTGGACATTTCTTTATGACATGATCGTTTCCTTTACAGTACTTACAAAAGAATTTCTACTTTTCTGATTTCTTCTCATGTTTGTCTTCCTTCTTCGAATGTGGAGCATTTGCAGATTTCAGCTTACTAGTAGATGAACTCCATTTACCTTTGCCCTTCTGACTAGCCAAGAAAGCTTGATCTACAACATGCATAATGGACCTGTTTTGCTTAGACTGATCTTCCTGAACTCCTCAAATGACAAGGCGTTTGGATTGCCTTTCATCATCAAATAAAGAGTAGAAGCAAAACTCTGATATGAATCAGGAAGACCATTCAGAACGGTCTGCACAACTGAGCTATCTGGTATAACTTCATCAGCAAAAATCAATTGTTCCTTCAAGTCTTTGATCTTTGTTAGAAAGCTCTCCATAGAATCACCTTCATTCATATGCTCACTCTCCACCTACTTTTAGAGATAAGCAACACGAGCCTCATTCCTAGCCTGGTACAATGTGGTAAGTGTATCCCAAGCATCCTTAGCTATTCTGCAAGAGCGAATGTGAGGAATAATGGCACGTTTGACAGACAAGGCTATCAATGCATGTGCATGAGCATCTTTGCCATCCCAACAAATTTTCTCTTTAGTAGGTGCAACAAAAACCGCAACATGAACATGAATCTTAAAAATATCACCATCTTCAACACCATCTGCATTAGCTTCAATGCATGTATTTACATGTGTAATAGGACATTTTTCAACACCCTGCACAATGTTCCACGGTCCTTTTGCAAGCAATACATGTCACATCATATAAGCTCACAATGGGTAATTGGTACTGTCCAACTTATCCTCAACAACCAACATACAGAATACATCACTACGTTCAGCCATGGCCACTGACTAAAATACCTTGATGCAAAAAAATGACTATATCTAAAAAAGTTGAATAGAACTACCCTAACAAGCTCTACGAGACCTGTAGCAAACTTCGACACCCTTATACTGGTGAACCAAAACCTATATATATCTTTGGCACAAAAAGACAAAATAGCCTATACAAGCACTATGATAGTGCGTTCGGAGGCCAAAACGAGCTCAGATCGTGATTTCAACAAAATAGAATGAAGCAATTTTGATCTTCTAATTACCCTGAGTATGCTCATCAAATTTTGTGCGATTCTAAGACTGTGACTGGGGGGTGTCGACGATGCCATAGATGAAGCAGTGACCTACTCTGATACCAATTGTTGGAGTTAGGCGTATGTGAAAGCACGCGAACAGCACAAGGAAGAAGAAGAAGCTTGGAGCACAACACACAATACTGAATGTATTACCACTTAGTCTAGAATGTACAAAGATGAGTAACCCGTTAGGGCTATGGGCATAAGCCGGGGGAAAAAACCTCCTAAAGAGGGAAAAAAGTGGTTTGGCAATCCTAGTGTGTTCACAAACATCACTACCTAAATATATCAACAAAACAACATAAAATTATGCCTAATGCATGCCTACAATGGGGGATAGTAGGTCACATGGTGAAGGGATATATTTACGAGAAGGAACACACAAGTGAACCCAAGAAAAGTTAAAAATAGATACATATGGATGATATGACAAGGAAAGAGAAGAAGAAACAAGAAGAGATATTTGATAGGATGTCAATTTTATATTATTCCAAAACAAAAGGAATTTGCAATAATTCATTTCCTCGAGGAAAGATAAGATCCTATTAATATATTTTCCTTTATGTGAACTTTCCACAAAACAAAAGGAAATTTGCAATAAGTCATTTCTTGGAGGAAAGATAAGATCCTATTAATATATTTTCCTTTATGTAAACTTTCCACAAGATTCAAGATTTTGAAAAGACATCCATGGTAACAAAGACACATGTGATGATCGAGGATGACACATACCACTTTCTCATCTCTCTGACATGTAGAGTGGTTATACCGATATATTTCAGGGACACTTTTAGTGAGCTTTACCGTATTTTTCTATCGAGAGTGATGGCACATTTATTTCTTGTCAACTCACTCATTCTTAGACATTAGAATGTTTTCTTTATGTATTGTTCTTAATATATTCTACTGGTTGTAATTTTTGTATTAAGTCATTCTTGTATACTCTTTACATATTAGAAGAAGTAAAAGAAGATCATTCTTCCTTGCCTCAATTTGTGTGTGCTCCTCTCTTTGTGTATAAGAGTGTGTGAGAGCTCTCTTGCTTATATCCTTTCTCGCTACATGGTATCAGAGCTAGTGTGGTTGTAAAGAGCTCATGGAAAAGATTGATAGTGAAGAGCATGTGAGAAGGCATGGAGAACAAGCACTTCACAACAATCAATTTTCTACAAAAATTGGTGTGAAGGTAGGAGTCAAAATATTTTCAGGAGTTGTCCCTTTAGGATCACTTATTTTGCTCAAATTTTAGTTTGGGAGCCATCTCAACCTCTGTTTTGAGCCCCCAAGGTGATGCCCACAAAAAAATAGGTCAATTGTAAAATTGTAGCTCGTATTCTATTTGGGATCTCCCGAATATTTCAGATCTAGAATTTCAAGCGATTCTATGTACTCTTAATACATGAAAATTGTATTAATATGAGATCAAATTGTCAAGTCACTGTGTGATAATGTTCAAGTAGAGGTACTGCTTCTAGTGTTTTTGCAATTGTAAATTGGTGTTGAAATGGCAAATGCTCATGGAATGAGTTGAGTTATGAGAGATGATATGGACAAGAAAGACTTTCATGCTTGGACATTTAGAATGAAGAATTTTTTAATGGTGAAAGGCTATTGGAAGGAAAACAAAGGAGACAACAAAGACTCTCTGCAATTACTAGAGAGGAATCAGACTGCAGACCAGTTAAGAGCATATGAAACGTGGAATCAAGGAGCACAAAAGGTAATGTATTGGTTATCTATAAGCATACAAGGTATGATTGGGCACATACAACATGATAAAACTCTAAAAGAGGATTGGAATAGTTTGGTCACATTGTATGAGACCAATACAAAGGCACATAAATTGCAACTCAAGAATGAGGTGCATAAACTGAAGAAAAAGAGCACATGAGTAAGTGATAATGCCTTAAAGTCAAAAGCATATGGGAGTCATTTGCATCTATTTTCATCAATGTAGATAATGATGTTAAGGTTTAAGTGTGTCTTCGTTGTTTACGAGCTGCACATAAGAAATTCAGAACTTCTCTTTAGACTAGAGAGAATATTCCAAACTTTGTTGATCTTGTGTCCATGCTCATAATTGAAGAAAAGAAAATTGGTGAAGAAAAACTCCCAAGGAAGAGCAGGTTCTGAGCAAGCATTGTACTCTGGCAGAAGAACATGCCAAAGTAGAGGATTTGAAAGTGGAATAAGGAACAATAACTAGGACCATAAGGCTAATGATGTAGGCAGAGGACAATTTCAAGGCACAAGGAGCCAAAGAGGCTAAAGAAATTTCCAAAGAAATTATTTAGGTAATGATAGTAAGGGATGTTGGAATTATGTGAAACTTGGTCAAATTGAGTGTGATTGTAGGTTTAAGAATCAAAACAATAGAAAGCAACATAACAAATATGCATCCAAAAGTGAAGATGATTCGATAAAAGTTGTTCATGGTCTAACATCACATGATGAATACAATGTCTATTGATGTAAAAAAAAAAGGTTAATGTCTGGTATGTTGATTGAGGTGATCCAAATCACATGACCAACCACTTTAGTAGTTTGCAAAAATTGTGAGTTCCTGGATTTGTTGAAACAGGTGATGATACATCACATCCTATTGAGCATACAAGAAACATAGCACTATCCATTAAGGATGGGAAGGTAAAACATCTCGTTGAGGTACTATATGTTCCTAATATAACAAAGAAATTGGTTTTTGTTGGACAAATACTTGACCAAGGATTACAAGTCAGGTTCAATGCTCATGTTTATATGTACAAGAGTACAAATAGAATGAACGGTTGATCACCAAAGGGAACAAAGTGGCTAGGATGTTCACCTTGAATGTGAAAATTCCTGAAATGAATGCAGCCATGTTTGCAAAAGTTGTAGGCATTATTTCTAATTTAGATATTTGGCACAATAAAATTGGACATGCAAATTTGTAGAGGCTGAAGTTGATGCACTTAAAGGAGCTTTTCAATGCACTACCAATTTCAAGGTTGTAGAGATGCAGACAGTATGTGGCATGTCAATTCGGTAAACATACAAGGGCATCATTTTCGCATGACAAACATGTTAGTAAGAATGTGCTAGAAATAGTACATACAGATGTTTGGGGTTGTGCAAAGACCATATCTATGGAAGCTTGTAAGTTTTACGTCATTTTCATTGATGATCATACACAAAAATTATGGGTATACTTCATGAAGGAGAAGAGTGAATTGTTTACTCACTTTCCAAATCTCAAGGCCATGGTGGAAAAGTAGACAAGGAAATATATTCAAACATTAATATCTGATGGAGGAGGTGAATACATATCAAATGAATTAAATAGTTTTCTTAAAAATCATGGAATTCAAAGGCCATAAATGTATACACCACAATGAAATGGTGTTGTTGAACACAAAAACAAACATTCTAGAAAAATAGCAAGAGCCTTGATGGGTGAGAAACATATGCCTCATTGTTATTGGGCAGAAGTTGTGCACATTGTTGTATACATCATGAATAGAACTCCAATTGTGGTTGTACATCAAGTTACACATGAAAAGAAGTTTACAAGTAAAAAGCCAAACTTATCGCACATTAAAGTATTTAGTTGTATTGCATACGTACATGTTCTAGATGAATTGAGGATGAAACTTGATCCAAAAGTATAAAATGTATCTTCATTGGATATTCCCTTGAGCAAAAGGGATATAAATGTTACAACCTACTCACATGACAAGTGAAGGTGATCAACGATGTGATGTTTGATGAAATGTCAAGCTTATATGCTATTTCCAAAGAAAGACTTAATCTTGACTCAAATGACAAAAGAAATGCTAAAAATCTCAAGTGTGGAATTTCAAGTTCTAAAATGACCCAACAATAGTTCCAACTCAAGCCCCTGGAGTGGAAGATTGCATGGAAATATTGGTCCAACAAATTCATTGACTATGTCCAAGAAAGGTAAAGAGAAGATTTATGTTGGTAATAAAATATCTACATGTTTTGAAGACATTGATGGAGAATCAAGTGATTCAGAAAAGAGTGTTGATAAGGAACTTGGATTGCCCTCTGTGTTGACCTAAGTATCACTTAGGGACTTGCGGAGAAAGAGACTATACCTCAATCCCCTCACAAGTGCATATAGTGGGGATACACGCTTTTAAATATCAATCCAAAGAGTATGCAAACCTAGCCGAGTGTATGAAGACATGCAATCATGTAATGATCAATGCAAATGAACTACTCAAAGAATGTAAATGAGGCAAAGACTTATCCAAACAAGCTCCAACTGTTGGTCAAGGCGAAACGATACTTGGTGCAGCAGCCGTCAGTATTTTGGACTTTTCTTCCAGCTCCGAACTCTAAATATAGTGAATAGCATATGCGTTTCGAAGCTCTCGAGAAGACGCATCCAATGGCAGTGGTTTCACTCAATTCCGACGCTCCTACTTCAAGTTATGAGCGAAATACTGAGTCACGGGAATACTTTCCTACACTTCAGCACTTTCTACACTTCGCACACACCTTTCCTACAGCAAAGAAACACTCTCATGGACAGACAACACTCACAAGCACTCTTTCCAAGCAATACACATGCATACAAGCTCACGAAGAAGAAGATAAGGAGGGAAGAAGACACAAATTCGAATTTCTGTGCTCTCTATTCTCACAATGGCAAAAGTTCTTTACAAAGAGTCACATTTGACTTATATACTAGTGCCCTAAAAATGGTCCTTTCACACAAGTGACCGGCACTTTATTCACTAAGAGACTAATTTCCTACTATTGTACATGGGTATTCTCTACTTTTCTGTGGGGATGCATCTAGAGGACTCCTCTAGAGCATTTACAACGGAAAATATATTACAAGAATGATTATGATACAAAAAATGTGATGTCCAAATCGGAAAAATTTTGGGGCCCGTCTTTTCTCTGCTTTGTGCGCTCTTTAGCTCTGCAACACTCTCCCCCTCTTCGTCTCTGTCGTCCCTTGACAGGCTTTGCTTCTTGTCATCAGTTTGTTGTCCGCACGCACCCAGTGGTCAGTATTGTCTGATTCTTGATCTTGCATTACGTTTTAGAGGCGCTCTGATTTGTCCTGGTTGCACACATCGGACCTTGCTGTGTTATTCACTTCTTTTCACTGCACGCAACCTTTGCTCATTGTTACCTGTTTATAAAACAGGTGTTCAGTTTTGACGGCCTCTTCTTACTTCTTGTTTTACATTCTCTGGGCCTGATGCATTCGCCTTGATCGCCAGCAACCCTTGGAGTTAGACTGACTACCTGATATTCTGCAGTCTAATTCACCTATAGGTTCCTTAATTCGGGGTTGCCACGCACGCCACCAGTGGAAGGTCTGAAGATGTGGTGCTTCAGTCTTCGATCTGGACCTTCCACAGATCAAGAGGTTGAAGCACCCACGTGGGTTACGTCCTTTCCTTGGTGTGTGTGCCCCTGCGGGGCTCTGTGCAGAGATGGGTGTTGCGCCCCTGCGGGGCTTCTTGCAGAGATATATCTTCAGATATTGCTTTTTAGTGAAGCTGCTTCTTTCGTTGTCTTCTTCTTTTCTTCTTCTTACTTGATTCTCCCTCAACACTGCCCCCCTCCTGGACTCTGTCGTCCCCGACAGGCTTTTTGTGGCGACGTGTATAGGTTTGAATGGCTTGTTGCTCTCTTTGATTTAGCAGATTAGCGTGACATAGCATAAACTCCTTCCATTGCCGAGACTTTACTCCGTCCTCTGGTGCCTGTCTATGGTCAGCAAAGAAACTTATCTCATAGGCCACCAGTCGTGCATTCAAATTGGAGGTCATTTTAATAAAAATCTTTGAATCCATTTCAAAGAAGCCCGTAAAGAATGCTTCTTCAAAAGTCTGCATATATGTCGATGGCAGAAACATGAGACGAGAAAAATATGCCATAATGGTTAACCGGCTGGGAATAGTAGATAAATCAAAAATTAAAGCCTCCGATCCCTGCGTAATGCCGATGAAATTCAAAAATGTATACTGTGCATGTTGGAACACTTTAATTACTGTAAGGAACATACTAAATATTTTATTTGTCATTTTGACTGCTAGGTCTGGAACGGTAGCATATCTTGCAAGCCAAAATTCCATGGTTTTGACCATGTATTCCTCTGTCGGTAGGTAGTTGTGTGGTGGACTAGGTAATAGCGGATAATTTAGCCATTGGTTATTAATGCTACCTTGTCGCTGGCCTTCCCAAAATTGCATCCATGCTCTTCGACGGGGTAGTGGGAAAAATGATGGGTTTACTTGAAGCTCATACGGGGATGCTTCCCACTGTACCCGTAGTGTAGGGTGCTTTTCCAAGAGCTTTCTTCTCCAAATTGGATCTGCTGCCTCAAACTCTACTTGAGTATAGTTAAAAGTATCATACCGAAAATGGAGATTGTGATCAGGTTCCTTATTTGTCGTATGCTTTATGTAATGCCTAGTTTGTTCCTTCAAAAGCCCGTATGGTACATTGAATGGCCTTAGTATTTGCTCAAGTTGCTTGCTGTCGATTTGAGCCTCTTTCATTAATTTGATGATTTGATCTTCAAATTCCGCAGTAAGCTGGGACACCAGTAGTGCCCTTTTTGGTCTGCTCAGTTCTGCAATTTCTCGTGTGTTAGGTTCTAATGGAACCTCCTTTTCCGCCCTTATTGGTGAATGATACAAGGGGGGAGAGAGAGGACGTACCTCTTCCTCCACAGTAGCCGAGGTCCCTGGCGGAACTACTGGTGTCCCCTGTTGTGCTCGCTGCTCTAATTGCTCCTGAAGCTGTTTGATTAAATCATCTTTTTGTTTGTTTTCCTCTTCGGCCTTGGCAATAGTTTCTTGATGTTTCATTAATTCTTGGGCCACAATGTTCATGTGCTCTGTGTCTTCCTTGCACTGTCGCAGGTAGTTATTTTCTGCTTTTTTCCATTTCATTCTGAGGGCCGCTGTGTCCTCCATATACCTCTTTTCCCAATCTGTTATGACATCTTGCTCCTGTCTGAGCTGGTCTTGTAATTTAGTGATCTGCTCTTCCAGGTTTTTGACATTTCTTTGTGGGTCATCAGCAATTGCCAATGGTTGATCGCTAATGAGGGCTGTCATTAATTCTTTATTTCGTTGTCGCATGTTGTCAGCTTCCTCCATACTGGCTTTGAGCTGAGACTCTAAGATTTTACTGCGTGCTTGAAGACGTGTCTTCTCAGTCTCACTCATCTCTAATTTCTTTGTTAATTCCTGGACTTGGTCTTTCAATTTTGTCTGCTCCCGCTCTAGCATGTTGTTTTGTGATTTGATCTCTTGAAGTTCCTTTTCTTTTGTCAGAGCTTGTGCTTGCACCTTGGATAATTCTTCAGAAAGATGTTCACCTGCCCTTTTCAGTTCCTTCTTGTCTCGCATGGCTTGGTCGTAATCTTCATCAGCATCAAGCATTAATTGTTGTGTATCTAGAGCCGTTCGAATCATATCTTGCACAACAGGTTTGAGCTGAGCTATGTCTACATTCAGCCATGTCTTTGCTATTTCAGGAGTCTCTCCTGTTTGCACATCTTTGCCTTCTGCCACCTGGAGTGTCTCGTTATGCGGTTGTCTAACTTGCAGTTGTATCTTGGGTTCCTCATCAGCTCGTTTTACTTCATTCTTTTTAGTAGCACTTCCCTGAAACGTGACATCCATTGGGGAAGGTTCTGCCACAACTCTGATTGGTGTGAATGGTTCTTCCGTTTCTATATCCTTATCTTCATTCTCCTTTTTCGAAATCTCCTCATCTGTCTTTGTGCTTGTGGTTTTCTGATTCACTTTTATTTCTTGATCTATCGGCTTGAGGCCTTCTGGTTCTTCACCATAATCCACTTCATTTAATTCGGTCCACTGGCCATCATCCTTCGATTCACTTTGAATATCTACATCCAATAATGATGTAGTTTGCTTCTCTTGGTCGTCGGATCCGGAACTTGAATTGTCTAGCCCAATTTCTCGATATCTATGTACCTTTGTGAGTTTGCCTTTTGGTCCTTTAGCTTTTGCGGACTGTTGATAATGATGACCCTGCACTGGTAAGTTGATTTGTCCCTCCGTATATTTGTGCGTCTCTTCGAGTGCTTTAGTCAATTCTTCCTCCGTGATTTGTTTCTGTCCTGCAAGGGTCACCTTTGGAAGTACATGGACTCTTTTTGTCATAGGTCCTCCTTCTTCATCTGGCTTGACTTCTCTTAGTCTTTTTGTGCCTCTCATTCTTGGCTGAGAACTGGTTCCTGCCTCTTCAATACCTGTAGCAATTTTCTTCTTTTTGGGAACTGTGGCGGATTTCACGTATTTAGCCAGCCCTTCTGAGGATGGCATCTTCCTTAAGCAGTTCTTCATATCTAAAGCTTCATATATCAACAATGTTAAAGCTGAACTGCCATTCAGGAACTTCTTCTGGCCCCATTTCTTCTGGGCTTCAAATAATCGTTCTTGTACATAGCCTGTCAGATTTACCTTGTTGCCAATCTGTCTCATGGCATGGGATAGTAACTGAACTACTATCTTTTGAGGTGCAGTGTACCTATGCATACTAGGAAAACAGAAATGTTGCGACACCAATCTGACTGCATCTTCGATGTCTATCCTGTTGATTTCGAGGAATGATCTTTTCTTAGGGTCATGGCATTCATCCTTAATGTTAGTAATGCCCTCCTGACTCCATCCAAAAGCTTTATTGATCAATTCATGTGTGAATTGAATCGTCTTCCATGTACCTACTTTATCCAATACCTGTGCTTCTGGAATCGATATCTTTGTTGCAGCAGGTTGCATAGTATTCATCACTTGAGTGCACCGCTGAAAGTCTGGCACATAAATAGGCAATTTCAGAAATGCTTCTATTCCTGCCTGGGTCCATACGTCCTCGATATGTGGTAATCCTTGTACTATCATTTTGAAATCCTGAGACATGATAGGGAAACAGTGATCCCTGTCCATAATCTTTATTGTTGCCATGAAGAGAAGTTCTGACACTGGTTGGTCATCCCGGAACCAATGGCCTCTTACTCTTGTGATCGACTCTAATGGAAAAAGTTGGACTTCTTCCTCTTGAGTGGCTTCAGAATTTGTTGATGACATCTGCACTCAATATAGAGTGTGAATTAGTGGCCATATATTATCAAAAATGTTCCTTTATTTGTCTTAAGCTTGACATTGCTCCGAGTGAATGGTGTCGTCCCTTTCCCGTGTGTGTGAGAAAGGTAATACCTGGATTGTTTTTTTATGTATTTTTATATTTTCTTGCTGAAAAGAAAACATAAATGTTAGTCCATAGCCGAAGCGGTTAGTAATTTTTTTTGGAGTATTCTCTTAAGATATGTACAAGTGCTCTTCTATTTCCCTATTAGGAAAATGTGCTTGACTATCTTGAAATAGAAGAAGACTGTGCCGAATGCTTGGCCTTGTAATGTGGCCCTATCATGCATACTTTAGATCCTGATAACTCCTCATGTGTGCAATTGGATTTTGTAGCTCTATGCCTACAAGTTGCGGGATCCTTCGGCACCCAAATCTGCTTCATTTGGTGGGGATGTATTTCCTTCGGAACCTTCTTGATAAATGTGATTCTTCCCTTATAGTGCGTGTGCTCTATCTGCTTTTGGAATTCCGGTCTCCCTTGTGTTGCAGCTGCAGACTCCTTCTTTTTCCAATAGGTCTTCTTTCTTGGCTGGTGTGCCTGTTGACCATGTTGATGGTGATTGCCCTTCTGAGGATGCTCATAGTTTTGGTTGGTCGTCCTTGAAGTACATGACTTTGGGATCCATATTTGTGTTCGATCCGGTTGTGCAGTTATCAGTTTCTTGGGGATCCATATGCTAGTGAGTCGAGGTTGATCGTAGTGCTCAAAATTCTTTGTCTTCTTATTCGATTTGACACGCTGATGTCGAAGACTTTTCTGTTGTTGAAGATATGCCTTCTTTTGATCCTTTCTTATCCAAGCTAGTGTAGAATGTGGAATAGGGTATACTCTCATAGGTGTAGGCTTCAATTCTTTCAAAGTAATATGCTCTCTTGTGCATTGTGGTTCACTGGGCTTGATTTCATGTTCATGTGCACTCTTGTGACTCTCTATACCCAAAGATGGAACACACACGGAGCTCACGGTATTCTCACAAGAAGTACTTGACGATGGGGTTTCTATAGTGCTAGTGAACATACAATCATGACTTTGTTCATTGGAATGAACTTCTGGCTCTATATTAGCGGTTTTGAGTGGTCGTTCGTCTAGCAAACTAAATACCTCACGATGTCCTATCCTGGCTGAGATATATCCTAACGCCAATTGAATGGTTACCTCATATTCATAGATCCAATCTTGTCCTAACACAACATCTTCGAGCAAATCCTGATCCTGACATACTAAGAGTCTCTGCTCCATAGTGTTGTTCCCCATATGTAAAGGTAAGGTTATCTCACCTATACATTGAGTAATTTTTCCTCCTATTCCTATCAATTGTGCCATTGATGGGCGTAACTCCTCTTTAAGTCTCTGAGACAAAGAAAATCTGATGCAGCTTATGGCTGCTCCTGTGTCTATGAGAGCATCCACTAAGTGGTACTCTTTTCGTCCTGCTCCCAGATTCAAGTATGGTTGTCTTCTTTGTTGCCCTGAGTTCTCAGTGGCTCTAAAATTAGCCATCGGGATGAGTTCTTCTCCTTGACGATACCTTTCATCTCGCTCTCTCATCCACTCTTTTCGTTTCTTTATCCTTTCCAATGCTTCTTGTCTTGCTTCTTCCCGTATTCTTTCCTCTTCTACGCGTCTATTTTTACCTCTGAGTAATCGTGACATAATTTCGTCAGTTAATGGTTCTAGATATTTCTTTACTCTACACCCACAGATGTAGTTTGGTAACACATCTCCATCTAGAGTTGCTAAGCTGATGGCTCCACCTGTAGATATACGATTAATGATTAATGGGCCATATCCTCTCTTTTGCAATTTCTTAGCATGTTGTCTCAAAGTGTATACCAAAACTAAATCTCCTTCCTTCAATTGTTTGTCCTTGATATGCGCATCAAAATAGGCCTTTTGTCGTCTTTTAGCAGCATAAATGCCCGCTACTGCTTGTAACCTAGTTTCATGAAGCTTCTCTATTTGGTCCAATTGTGCAGATAATTCATGTCCGGTCCACTCATAAGTAGTTGCAACTCTAAGAGTGGGAATCAAGAAATCAATTGGCAAAATAGCGTTTTGTCCATATACTAAGTTAAAAGGAGTAGTGCCTATTGCAGTTTTATAGGCTACTCGGAATGCCCATAAAGCATGGTGTAACTGCTTATCCCAATCTGATCTACCGTTGTTGACAATTTTGGTGAGAACAGTACACAAGATTTTATTTGAACTTTCCGCTTGTCCATTTGCTTGTGGGTGATAAGGGGCAGATTTCTTATGAATTACTAAGAATTCATTCAACAAGGCTTCTATCACTTCATTAACAAAGTGCGTACCTCTATCACTCACAATCTCTATAGGTAGTCCAAATCTAGTGAAGACGTTCTCGAAGAGAAACTTGGCTGTAGTTCTCACGTCATTTTTCTTTGTTGCTTTTGCTTCAACCCATTTGGTCAGGTAATCTGTGGCTACAATTATGTATTCGGCATGTGAACCTTTTGCAGGTGGGTTTATAGGTTCTATGAAGTCTATTCCCCACTTCGTGAAAGCTCTAGCACTCATCATGGGTCTAAGTGGCATCTCATCTCTTCTAATAGGATATTTCGTTCGTTGACAAGTATCACACCGTTGCACATATGTTATGGCGTCTTGATGTAGAGTTGGCCACCACATTCCAGCAAAGAGGATCATTTTTGCTGTTTTGTCTGCAGAAAAGTGTCCTCCTGCAGCTCCTGTATGGGCCATCTCTAAGACAGAAAGATATTCACTTTCATGAATGCACATTCTTAATTGGTTATCTTTCCCGCGTTTAAAGAGTTGTTTTCCTATGATGGCATAATCCTTACTCTGTTCTTCAAGAGCACGTTTCCTTGCTAAGGTAGCTGTAGCTCAATGATGAGTAGCACCTCCTTTAATGTCAATCCGGGAAGACGTGAGGATGGTATGAAGACCTCGAGCAAGTGGCGGCACAAGTGCGTGAGTGAGAAGCACACAAGCATGCACACACATACACACACACGCGCACACAAGGCAAGACAAAGAGTGAGAATCAATGGAGCTTTTTAGATTACTTTCAAAATGCTCTTACAAGTTCGTTTCAATTACAATCTAACCTCAAAAATGAGCTCTCTAGCTCCTTTTATAGTTTTTGACTAGCTTTTGGCCCTGTCCAGACCTAGTGTCCGGCCTAGTTAAAAATTAGGTTCCAGGGCTTATTTGGGGGTTCAAACGAGATCTAAAAATTATGAAAATTGGTACGCAACTACTTCTAAGGCTCCTCAAGCTCAAGGACTCCTTGGCTTGCACAAAATGGAGCTACAAAAATGTGAAATGAGATTTACAATGATTATTAGTGATAAGCATCACTGTTGTTGTAGGGATTTCTTCTAGTGATCTGCCATACATATCTTCAAGCTCCCTACTTGCTCTTCTTCCCTGCGTGTCCATCTCTCTGATTTGCATTAATGTCTTGAAAAAATATTGGCCTACTTGCCAGATCTTCTTTGACTGCCCTGTTTGCTTGTACTGTCCCTTCGCTCGCTTGTGCTGTCCCTTCTTTGACTTTCACGTCTTGTAGATCCTGATGTACCAAGGCTACTGCCAACACCCCCCCCACTCTCGCGTCTGTCGCCCCTGACAGACCCTTGTCTAGCTGCTTTTTGTACGTAGTATTGTACAACATCGGCGGCGAGGTGGTGTTCTTCTAACCTGAGTCCCCTTGCTAGATCTGTCAGCAATGCATCCCAATTGACTGGCCCTGGGACATCTGGATGTGGCACCCGTAACTGCTCTGAGTGAATGGTTCGCTCCACAGCAAATAAATGGAGGAGATGTGAGGGTCTGGGTACAAATATTTCTGAGTGGTATTCCCAGAACCCTGTTATGAACATCTCTTCGAATGTTTGTTTAAAGCAGGCCGGGAGGTATTTTATTCTGGCGTGCCAAGCGTATATCACCTCTATGGAAGGAGTGGTGCTCATGTCATACACTAAATCTTGGTTTCCTGTAAGGAATCCGACGCCTGAGAAGTGTGGGTCCTTGATATTCTTGAATGTCCTGAATGTAATAAGCATTAACTCAAAAATTTTCATACACATCTGGGCCATTACATCAGGGGTATTCTTTAATCGGAGGCTCCAGTGCCGTATAGTGGAGATCATGTAATTGACGGTGGGAGGCCCTTGAGGGGGTGCTAGATAGACGTAGTTTAACCATTTGGCACATCCCTTGATATTCTTGACTGCAATGGTAAACTCTGGCCATGTACGTCTGCGGAGTACAGGAACATAACAAGGGTTATATTTAATAAAAAGAGGCATATTCGTCCAGGTGCGAACCATCTCCGGATAGGTTTCGAGGAGGCGGATCCTCCAAGTGGGTTGATGAATGGATCCTTTTTTGGCGCTCTCTGGGATGTCATCTGGCCCAAATTGTGTAGCAAACGTTGGAGGTTTGCCACATCTATGTTGAATTTCCGCATTGTAGTCCGCCAGGAGTATACAATAGGGCACGTATTGATCATCATTGGTTCCGATCCATCTATGGTGGGACATGCTGCGGAAGTATTCTGATTTAATAATAGTGTCCTCTATCTTTGCCATGGATTGGATCTGAACTGCTACTCGATCTTCATGAGTTGATGCCGTTTTCTCTAGTGTTTGGAGCCACTCAGGTACTTCGATTTCTAGCGTATCCATTCCTTCTGCCGTTTGTTCACCACCTGGCATTGGCATAGGAACGTAAGGTTCCTCATACGTCTCATCTACCTCGATGGGTACCAAATCCTCGGGTTCTGGTTCGACAACTGGAGAGGGTTGCCTTTCATGTGTGAGTAATCTTGCTTGTAATTCGGCCACCTGCTCTTTCAATGCCTTGACTTCCTCTGAAGTCGTGGTCGTTTCCGTGACTTTGGGTGCTGTCTGTTGCTCTTGGAGTTGATTGCGCAGCGCATCACGTTCCCTTTCCAAGTCATCATGAGCTTCTAATAGATCTGCATAGCTGTCCAAGATGGTCTTCATTGTCGCTGAGGGCACCGCCTTAAACTGCTCTGGATCAATTTCGTGTGGAGCGCCTTCCATTGCAGCTTCTAGATTTGCTTCATTTTGCTGCTGCAATCGCTTGTTTTCCTCAAGGGCGGCCGCCATGTGTTTTCTGAGAAGTGCCAGGTTACGTCGGACTTTGAGATTATCGGCTTGGTATACCTCGAGCAGAGCTTCTAGTTGTTTGGCACCTGATTCTGTCGATGGTTGGGGTGCCGCCAATAAGGTTTGGTGAGCCTGCTCAAGCGTCGTGTAGCGTTGATTCAGTTCTGCATTTTCTGTTTGTAGAATGTGAAATTGTGTTTGTAAGTTCTGGTGGTGCGTTTCCAGTTGCTGATACCGGTTGTCCAGAGCTTTGTACTCATGTTGGAGCTGGTATACACATTGGTTTAATGCAAAAAATATGTTATTTACATTAAATAATGTTGGGAAAGGTGAAGATGCAGGGGGAGTGGGGGCGGGAATGGGAGAGGTGAATGCTGTGGATGTAAGTGGAGATGTGGGTGGAGGGGGTATGGGTGATGAGGGTGGCATGGGGGGAGGGAGTGGTGCTGTGGCAGGTGATGTTTCCATCGTGTCAACTGTTTGAGTGACTGTGTAGATGGGAATCGTTGGTGGAGTGGATGTGACATCGGTGAACAGGGTGGTGAAGGTGGGCATGGTGACTCCCCCGAATTGGATTCCCGGGGAGAGTGGGATGCCCATGACAACGGTAGTGGTAGTGGATGTGGTAGTGTTAGTGTCCTGCGGTGGAGTGAATTGTGTAGTGTGAGGTGGGGATGGTGGTGATAACGGTGCTTCGTGATATTCTTCTGCTTGCGCTGACTCGCCAGGTGCTGATGTATTGATGTGAATTTGCTTTCCGGACCTCCTGGGACGAGTAGGAACTCTTTTTTCAAACCTGTGGATGTAGGCCATTGCCTCATGGATGGCCTCGTCCAGTCCTACAGCGTCGGCATGAAGGTTCATGGACTCAATGAACAAATCATCCACACCTTCCTCCGCTAGCAAGTCGTTCATGAGTCTTTTGCCCTGTTCGAGAGACATCTTATGCTGTTCCTGAACCAGTCGCATGGTTCGATATAGTCTCTTGATCTGTGCCGAATATGCTGGGGCACTTGCTAACTCGGAGAGTTCGTCATATTCTTGCTGTTGTTCTTCGTCGGCTTCTTCTTCGTCTCCTCCTGCCTCTTGTTCGTCTACATCGACTTCTACCACTCGGGGTTGGGTGGGGGCCGATGTTGTTTTGGGTCGTGGTTCCTGATCTCGCGCTGCTTCCGCTTCGAGGTTAGAGTCATAGATTAATCGGGCAATTTCCTCATCCGTGAGGTCCTCAAGAGTAAATCCCTGTGGGAATTCCAAATCGGATGGAATGGGGGGAAACACCAGATTAGGCCCCTCCGTGCTTGGTCTTGGTAACCGGATTGTGAACGGCCTAACTCGTCGTGTCTGGGGAGGAGTGATTTCTGGTGTAGCGGTAGCTCCCCTTGGTTGAGCACAGGGTAGTTGGACTCCCCCCCTCATCTTCTTGGATGGGGGACCTGCTGTTGATAGTCTTCTTTGGAATTCTTGGACTCGGGACCATACGAGTGCCCGCTGAACAGGCACGTCATAAGCCAAGCATCTGTAGATTATTCTGGTCAAAGCACAACACCCGTGGAGTACATTCTTCTGTTTCTTGTTCCACCTTTGATGTGCTAGGTGGATCTGGTCTATTATCCAGTGTGGCACATTGATGGGTAGGCTTTCGGTTTCTGCTAGATATAAGCTGAACCATATTTTTTTCGGGGGCATTGTGAATCGTTCTTGGGCGGGAAACGCGAAGTGTTGCATGATGGTTCGCAGGTGAAGCGCAATGGTAGGTGTCATGGCTACCATATCCTTCAACTTATTCAGATCCTTATGCTTCATTCGACCTGGGACCATGGTTTCCTTTTCTGTGGGGATGTGCATGCCATACATAGCCAACGCTTCTCTTACCAGATTGAGGGTCAACTTGAATCGTTTGAGCTCATTACCCGGCAGCAGTGATGGCAACACAAAGGTGCTGTCGCCGCCCTTGACTCTGCTTGGCGTGATTGTACTGATCAGATATGAACATCGTAAAAAATCCGGCTTTGGTATGTGGGTCCTGAAATAACTTTCCACACCTGCTTTGACCCAAACTGATCTCATGACTTCAGCATTTTGGTAGCTTTCAAATTCGCGTGTGAAAAAGTGGTATCGACCCCATTTGCCATTGAACTCCAATTCCGCTTCCCAGAAGTAGGTTCCATCGCCCAGTGGTCCAGCAACATCACTGAACCAATGCGCATGCTTACCTACTTGAGAAGTGTGTCCTTGAGGAGGATCCTGGATGGGGAGCACATGCACTTCTCGAAGCTCTTGCGGTCTTGCGGTGAGGCGTGGCTCAAGGAGAAGTGCTTCTATGTCCACGATCTGGGGACCAGATCCGGCTTGAGCGCTGGTACCTGCTTCTGCCATGGCCTGTTTGCTGATTGGTTCTGTGAGAATATAGAACCATGTGTTAACATTGTAATGGACAAAATAAATCCGTTGTTGTCCCCGTTACAACATTAACATAAGGTAGAAGGTGAGTTAGTGGTTAGTAAGTGCATGAAGATAGTGTGTGTAGTTAGTGATTGTGTTGTCCTAGGAAAATATTGCAGTTAGTAAGTGGGTTATGAATTTACAAATTGGGGTCGGGGGGTTTATTACAGACCCTAGGCTGCCAAATGCAGTGAGTGGGCTTGGCCTTCGGTTTCGGAGAGTCTCTACAGAGCTGTGTCGGTGTCGCTGTTTGGGAATGGGGCCTTTTAGGGACCCACTTATAAGTGATTACATGCATGCTCATGGGTCTTGGTGTGTTCCTAAGTATTGAGCACGAGGGAATACTGGTTGTACTCGTAGATGGGTTATGCTGCATAGGTTGTGGCCTTGGCGTAACTACTTGTGCCCTCAAGCAAGCCTTAGGCACCCAAATTTGTCTAGATTGTGGGCTTGCCTTCATCGACTTCTTGGGCACCCAAATAGATTTTACTTTAGCCGAAGAATTTCTGACAGACTTCTTATTAGCGTCGTGTTGTTGGTTACTAATAAGAGGCTTTGCCCGTGTAGTTGACGGTGGTGCACCCGGTCGTTCGCCTTTCCGCACCCACACCTGGTTTATTTTCTGGGACATTCTGCTGCGCAGGTACTTTTGATCTCGGACATAGGTAGTACTCGGCTTCTTCTGCTTGTGATCCGCCTTTGGTTGCTGCCTCTTTCTGGCCTTTGGAAAAGAAGGGAGTTCCGTTGCATCCCTGACTCCTTTTTTGCAAATATCATTCCTCTGCAACACAGGGTTTTGAACAAGAACAGCATGGTCATCTTCATGTGTACCCCTGGAAGGACCAGGAGTCTGTGCCTTTCCTAGTTCCTTGAGTGCTCCATTGTCTAATTCTACTGTAACTCGACTATGATTGACCCAAACCTGGAGAAGTCCACTTCTTAGGTTTAAGTTAATTGCTTGGTCATAGATCCAATCTTGACCCAAGACTAGAGGTTCAGTGAGATCCTCATCTTGACACACCAGTACTTTAACTGTCATTGCCTCATCATGAATGCAGAGGGGAAGTTCCACCTCGCCCATGCAAGGGGTTTCCACTCCTCCCAATCCTATAAGATATGCTTCCACAGGATTGACAGTCAATTGTAATTCTTGGCAGTACGACAATTTAACAGCACTAGTGGCTGCTCCTGAGTCAATCAAGGCTCTTACGGTCCTTGCACTCTTTCCATGTCCTATATCTAAGGTTACGAAAGGACGTCTATCAATTATCCTATGCGAGCTTGTTCCTGCGACTTCACACATGGCCATAGGAAATCCTTGGTCTGCATAGTCATTCGCTCCAGGCTGATCTCTACCTTGCCTTCGTAATTTCATCCTTCTGATGCGTTCTAAAGCTTCAGCTTGAGCTTCTTCTCGAACTCGCTTTTCTTCCTCTTTGCGTTTCTTAGCAGTGTTGAGTCGACTGAGCATTTCCTCCATGAGGGGTTCCTGATACAACTTGACTCTGCAACCGCTAATATAATTTGGGAGAACATCACCCTCTAATGTGGCCAATTGTACTGCTCCGCTCGTGGAGATCCTATTGATGATCATAGGTCCGTAGCCTCTCTTTTCTAGCTTCCTCGCGTGTTGTTTTAGTGTATAGACTAAGACTAGATCTCCTGCTTTCAAGCCTTTATCCTTCACGTGGGCATCAAAGTATGCCTTCTGTCTCTTCTTGGCTGCATATATTCCTGCAGCGGCTCTCAGTCTTGTTTCCCCTAATCGTTCAAGGTCAAAGATCCTAGAGGAGAGCTCATGACCTGTCCATTCGTGCTCTTGTGCTACTTTCAATGTAGGGATCAAGAAGTCTAAAGGTAACACAGCGTTTTGGCCGAATACCATCTGAAAGGGGGTGGCTTGGAGTACCGTTTTGTAGGCAACTCGGTATGCCCAAACAGCATGGTGTAGCTGTTTGTCCCAATCAGAGCGTTTAGTGTTCACTAATTTCGTCAGTACATTGCATAAAATCTTATTAGTGCTCTCAGCTTGTCCATTAGCTTGAGGGTGATATGGGGCAGACTTCTTGTGTATTACCAAGAATTCTTGGAGTAGATTTTCAATCACTTCGTTCAAGAAATGAGTGCCTCTATCACTTACAAGATCTATAGGTAGCCCGTATCTTGTGAATACATTCTCAAACAAGAATTTGGCAGTTGTTTGAGCATCGTTCTTGGTTGTAGCTTTTACCTCAACCCACTTGGTGAGATAATCTGTTGCCACAATGATGTATTCCGCATGAGAACCTTTAGCTGGGGGATTAATAGGACCTATGAAGTCTATTCCCCACTTAGAGAATGCACGTCCACCCATCATAGGTTTCAGTGGCATCTCATCTTTGCGTATAGGATACTGAGTCCTTTGACAGACATCACACCGTTTCACATAGGTATGTGCATCCATGTGAAGGGTAGGCCACCAGAAGCCCGCAAACATTATTGCCTTGATCACCCGATCTGGTCCAAAGTGTCCTCCTGCTACCCCTTGGTGAGCAGTTTCCAAGATCTTGAGATATTCACTTTCATGGACACACAGTCTCAGGTAACCATCCTTACCGCGTTTGTATAGATTATCACCAATGAGTGAGTAATCCAAGGCTTCTTGTTCTAAACTCCTTTTCCTAGCCAGAGTCATGTCTGGAGGGAATGTGTTTGTCCTCAGGAATGATACTAGTGGTTCGCTCCAATCTGGCACAATGGATACTTGATAAAGAGTGGCATGTTCCACTGGTGGTTTAGTGCAACAGATTGGGCATTCCTTGCACAACTTTTGGACATCAGCTTCCATAGTTGGCCAATGCACTCCGAATCTCTTTAGAGTCTGCAAAGTTCTTTGCTTTGAATGGTGTTGCTCTAACGCACCTACATGTGCTAATTGCAACCATTTAGCGTACTCATCTTCTTCTACGCAACAAGCCAAGATCCCTTGATCTGTGTGCTTGTACATGCTTCCTGCCATGATATGGTACTTTTGGGCTTTTACGATCTCTCTATTCCGTGTGTTCACCACTGGATGATTAGGCCCGTATGTCAATACTGGTACTATTGGCTTGGCCCACTGCGGCACCACTTCCAAATTAAACAAGTAAGCATCAGGAAGGTCATCTGACACTCCTTGTGGGGCTTCTCCCGATGTGAGCCTAGAGAGATGATCTGCTCTCAAGTGGGTTCTACCTTTTCTTACCACAACCTCAAAATCATATTCCATTAGCAGGAGAAACCATCTTACTAATCTTCCCGTATTGCATGGCTTGTTTACTAAGTACAACAATGCCTGATGGTCCGTAAAAAATTTAAACTTATTTGCAAGCAAATAATGTCTAAACTTTTTAACTGCATATACCATGCCTAATCCTTCTCGTTCAGTAGTGGTATAATTTCGTTCAGCCGCATTCAATTGTCTACTGGCATAGGCGATTGGAAGATCCATATTACCTTCACCAGTAGGTTGTGCAAGCACACATCCAATAGCATAATTGGATGCATCCACATGAACATGGAATGGTTTATTCCAATCTGGTGTGGTCAAGATTGGTGCTGAACATAATCTTCGTTTAAGCTCTTGGAAGGAATTCTCACATTCATCCGTCCATTCAAAGTTTGTCAGAAGTCCGTACATGGGCTTTGCAATGACAGCATACATGTGTATAAATCGTCGATAATAGCCACAATGCCCCATGAAAGCTTGTACTTCCTTGACATTCTTTGGCCTAGGTAGCTCTGCTATGGCTCTCACTTTCTCCTCGTCAGTAGATATGCCATTCTTTGACACTATGTGTCCTAGAATCTTACCTTGCCTTACCATAAAAACGCACTTTTCTGGGTTCAGGCAGACTTGGTACTCTCTACATTTGTCAAAGATTTGTCTGAGTTCAGGAATATGGGTTTGCCTAACGTTGGAATGAGCACAGAGATCATCAACATAGACTTCTAAACTCTTCCTCAGGAACTCCTTAAACACATGGCACATCAGCCTCTGGAAGGTAGCTGGCGCATTGGTAAGCCCAAATGGCATTACTCTAAAAGCAAAAATGCCCCATTCTGTGGCAAAAGCTGTCTTATGCTGATCCTCTGGAGCTATGGCTACTTGATTGTAGCCAGAAAATCCATCAAGGAAGCTGTACACTTCCTTGCCTGCCACTCTTTCTAAGAGATGTTCTGTGATGGGAAGCGGATAGTTATCTCGAATCGTGGCGGCATTAACCTTTTTCAAGTTAATGCACACACGCAGCTTGCCATTCTTCTTGGGCACCACTACGATGGGGGATACCCATTCAGTGTGCTCAATTTCATAGATAAATCCAGCTTCGACCAGTCTATCTATCTCCTCCTTGATCTTAGCAGCGTAATTATCATTATATGTATAAGGCTTTTGCTTCGAGGGTTTAGCATCTGAGGTCATGGGAATAGTGTGTGAGCATATGTCTGGGTCAACCCCTTTCAAATCCTTGTAACTCCAAGCGAATACATCTCTGTATTCTCTTAGCAAGGCAATCAATTCATGCTCTTCTTCTTCTGTCAGGTCATGGCCTATATACGTGCATCTCTCCTCTCCTTCTTCTATGGCCACTACTATTTTCTTGGTGGTTTCTTTGTTATCATAGGCCTCTCCTGATTGTGCCTCTCGTTTGGGCATTCTAATCATGACTCTCCTGTCATCTATCTCATACTTCTTAAAATTTTCTGGGACCTCAAACAAAGATTCTTCCTCTTCTGGTAAGGCTTCTCTCTTCTTTCGTTTCTTTCCTTCTTCCTTAGGGGTCACATGTGTTGCTAATCTTACGTCATTTGTCAGCTCTCCATGCCTCTGGGTTTGAAATTCTACCTCATGGAAGTATTCTTCATCTGATGCAAATGGTGGGTCCATAATGATTGACTCTAGATCGGAGTCACTTGCATCCTCAAATGCATCAGGGCTAGGTTCGCATTCTTCTAGAACTACCTCTCCCATGATTGGCTCTATGGAGAAGACTGAAATATCATAGCCATCCTCATCACAATGAGGTGTCCATTGTTCTTCGTTGATGGCTACGTCCATTGTTGCTAAGATTTCTGCCCAACCGTGAGGTTCAAATTCTTCGTCTGGAAAAACTACAGGTGCATAGGCTGGGTCTTGGATTGATCTATGGGTTTCTTTCGCACCTACCTCTCTGGCTTTCTCTCTCTTCTCTTCTTCTACTGCTACCTTGCACATCCATAAGTGGGTGTCTTCATGCATCCATGAGGATCCAGACCCTATGGAATGCACCGATTCTGTGTCATCTTTAGCTCTATGGATGGGATTCCACTGGATAGGAGGGACATCTCTATGAGAATAATCCTTGAGATTGACTTTGGTCGTAACACCCAAGTGTTGCAAATACAAGGAGTTGGTTCCCCAATCCTGTACTACTTGCAATTGTCGCATAAATGGTCTTCCCAAAATCATCTCATAGGCATGATTTTTGCTGAAGTCACATATAGCAAAGCTATGTTCAAACTCGACACCACAAGTGGTGAGAGTTATCCCTTCTAGCAATCCTAGGGGTCTCTCTATGTGACCATCGGCCATCTGCAATTTCATTCTCGTCGGCCTGAGTGCCGGCTTGCCCCAACGCTTCCAAAGGGAAGTAGTGGCAATTGCAACTCCTGCACCTGAGTCTAAAATTGCCTTGGTGGTGTATTCTTGGTAGGTGATGGGAAGATAGGTGTTCCCTTCTTCGCCTTCACACATATCCCCTATCTTATCCAAGGGAATTTCCGGCACTGTCCTATGGGATCCTACCCGGGAACGAGGTTTTGCAGTTTCAGTTACTTGATTAGCTACACATTTCCGCGCGTTTGGTCTATCCTCAGGCAGTTCTTTCAAAGTGAGATTGCGCTGCACCTTGGTGTTCGTTACTACCTCCGTGTTCCTTGGTATGACTGAGTCGTCGTTCCTTACCATGACCGTGGGCGCTCTCATACATGTGGACTTTGCTTCCCATGGGCCTGTGAAGTGGGGTAGCTCTTGTATGGAATTAGACTCAAAGTCCAATCTCTCGAGAGATTGAATACTCTCATGTTCCCCGTAAATAGATGGGATGTCTTGTGGGAATTGGTCGTGTGCATCGTCCACAAGTTCAAAAGGAGGGGCGACCTCGCTTTCGTTATCCCATTTGTCTTCTTGAATCTCTCGTAGGAAGTCTGGTGCAAACCGATTCATAGAAGAAGAAGTGTCTGGCTCAGTAGAATTAGGCGCATAAGCAACCTGGGAAGGAGGGCTTATTCTTCCGTTGGCTCTCTCCTTGCTCTCATAAATGGCTGGAGCACAAGCTTCTTGGGGAGGGTTACTTATTCTATTACTTTTTCGAACAGGCTCATATGCTCTCTGGGAAGGAATGTGGGTTACCTGTGGAGGTACATATGCTTTCGAGGGAGGCTCCTGTGACCTTTGGGGAGGAAGATAGGCTCCTTGAGGAGGCACATGGGCTTCCTGAGGAGGCTGGCTTATCCGTTCTCTTGCCCTTTCCTTTCTTTGAGGGGTAGGCTCCTTTTCTGGCTGTGCAATTAGCCTCTCTAATCTTTCTAAGGAGGGGAAGTTGTCTGGTTTAGTGGAATTGGCTGCATAAACTTCTGATGGGGAATGGCTCAGGTTTTTGCTTGCTTTTTCTTTCTCCTGATTTTTTTCTTCCTTGTCAGATCTGGCAATTATCCTCTCTAACTTTTCTAGGAATCCATCCAAGTGTAATTGTGTCTTGGCTGAGCCCGAGTAATTGAAAAGGCGACTGGCTTCAAACATAGTCTGAGCCAATGCGACCATTTTCGCGCATAGTTTGGTTCTTTCTATCTCTAGGTCAGCTCTAGGATAGCACTTGGCATGATCCGTGACGTTTGGCCCTTCTTGGATTCTGGCCTGATATGCTTTGAGCATCATGTCTAAGTCCTCAGGAGTGGGATCAGCTAATACTGATCCTACCCTGGGGGGTGGTGGAATCGTATGACGTGATGGGGAAGGTGGTGGGTCAGATGGAGATGGTACGGGTGGCGGCGGGGTATTGTGAGAGGGGATTTGAGAGGTGATTTCAGTTATCCTAGCTTTGGTTTCTCTTATGCTTTCCTCAAGTTCACTCATCTTTTTAGCCCATTGTCTTTTCATTCTTTCCCGACTATCTTTCCATGCTCTAGTCCTTTTCTTTGTTATGCTCTCGGTTTCACTAGCCTCTGGACCCTTTTCCTGGCTTGTCCCTTGGTTTTGCTGCAATGCCTGAGCTCTAGTGACTACCTGCACTGGTGCAGTGGAAGTGACGCTTCCTGAGGGGTCTACAACCAAACCAATCACATTGATAGGAGTGATTTTTGGCATATTATTGGGGTTCTTAGGGCAATCTCGTAAAAGATGCTCTTTTCCACAATCTTGGCAAAAACCTTGGATAGTCACTGACTGGGGTTGTGTAGGTGGGGGCAAGGGACAATCACGGATGAGATGATCTCCCTGGCACCTGTAGCACGGTCCTCTTGGGAATGGAGGTCTTACTTGCCTAGGTTGAGGCCTGGGGTTGGGGTTTGCATACATGACGTTCGTGTAATCTGACTCCCAACTAGGTTCACTTGGTTCCTCGCTATAGTAAGACTCACCATGCTCTGGAGACTGCATGTAGTAAGCCTGGGGACTATCGACATGTGTAGAATCAAAGCTATGGTCACTTGGGTCATTTTCCGAGATCAATGGGGTTACTGGTACTATGGCCCTGTTCAGGTTTTCTTCTGCAACAGCATACTTAACTGGAATCACGTTAGCGGGGTTTGGGGGCTGTTGAGCTAGTACCGGTTGGGGTCTCTGTTGTGCTTGATATTGTGGCTGGTAGGTTTGTTGGGGTCTAGCATATTGTGGTGGTGGATTTTGGTTCTGGTATCGGCCTTGTTGGTAGGGCTGCGGATAGGATTGCCTAACTGCCTGCTTGTTGTATGGGCAATCTTGTGCGGTGTGATTGGTGTATCTCCGTTCTATGGTGCAGTACTGGCTACTAGGGTTTACTTGGGGTTGAGCCATAATAGGGCAGACATTCGCCATGTGGTCGCCACCACAAGTATAGCATCTTTTCACAGGGGCAAACCTAGGAATTTGTTTGCTCGATACACCTAATTTCTGAGCTACCTTTTCGGCAAGTTCCTCAATTGATGTAGACTGCGAGGAAGAGTGACTAGATGCACTATCTGATTCTTTGTAGATTTTGGAAAGCTCTAGTTCTTCCCCTAGGTTATCTTCAATGTCAATGCACATGCGTACACACTCTTCTATAGTCCTAGGGTCCTTCAGATACACATAGGATCTCAATTTCGTACTCAACAATCCGTCAAGGAATAAGGCTACTTGTTTAGCAGATGTGGGTAGCTCCGAAATAGGACATCTTTCAAGGTATTGCCTAAATCTTCTTCCTGCAAGTCTCACAGTCTCTTGAGGGGTTTGCTTGAAGCTGTGGATCAATGAGGAAGTATTGTGTCTTATGCCACTCTTAGAGAACTCTACAATGAAAGCCTCTAGGAGTTGGTCTATGCTCCTGAACTGACGCTCATCCAATGGTTGGAACCATGTAAGTGCTGTGTTCCTAAGGGTTAGACCGAAAGCATTGTACTGCGTGAACAGATCCTCAACCTGTTCAGCTCTCAAGACTTGCTTGAATTCCGCCACATGATCATAGGGATCTCCTGTGCCGTCAAAGTAATTCTTCATGGACTTAACTAGCTGGGTGGGTCTCAAAGTTCTTGCGTGCTCTCTAGGTCTCGGCAGAGGGAATCCATCTACATTTCTTTGGTTCCTGTAGGCTCTATGCATCTCAGGTTCTACCCTATTGGTCTCTGTTCTCGTTCTTTCTCTGCCCACGGGGTTGGCGAAACTTACTTCTGGTTTATCCCTACTTCTATCTCTTTGTGTACCATGAGCTTGGGAAGTTCCAGCCCCAGGGTGACCATAGGATACATTTGATCTTGGTTGGGGGAAAATGAATTCACCCTTCCAAGTGTAGGCATGCCTATCATTTTCTGTCACCACAAAGATCCGTTCTGAAGCATGATCTAAGTAGGTCACTCTGCCTGGGCTATCCGGATCCTTAAGCTCATAGATCATGATATTTCCTATATCAGTTGGCTGATTGGATTTATACCTCCAAAAGGCTTCATCAGTTTCCCGATTGAGGAGCAATTCTATGCTCTTGTTGTCCTGGGGTACCCACTCAGGTGTGATAATCCTAGTGAGAACTGATTTACCTCGAGGGGTTCTAGGTTCTACTCCCATATTTCCTTGTTCCAAGTCGCCTAAGTCCGCTTCTGAGATTACATTTCCAAATTCATCTGTCCTATCAGGGTGACTAGTGACAACATATATAGTTCCTTCTTTGTCCAGGTATGCACCATTTTCAAACTTGACAGCTGGGTGTTCTAGTCCTATGGATTGGTCATGGTTTTTAATCTGGACCACGGATCTTCCTAGGCCGTCCTCATAGATGCTAGCACCTAGTCGGTTGGTCCTAAGATATTCCAGCTGTGTTTTGTAAGGGCCTTCTACCCTGTACAAATAAGGCACTCCTGAACTTCCCGTAGGTCTGTCCATGCCTTGAGACATTTCTGACTCACTGGTCTCAGAGCTAGGGTAGTATGAGTGGTGGCTCAACTGCTGGGCCCAAGACCTTGCAGTATGATTGACACTAGCCTCTGAAGACCTAAGGCTTTGTCTCTCCCTGGCTAGGTGTCGTCCTGATCGAAGGTTCATATGCCTAACCGATTATCCCAATTTTTTCCCGAGTACAACCTCGTTGCCAATCAATTGGTACCAGTCACTTGATTCTTTTTAGTTAATTATTGTGTTTATGGTCTTGCCTGATATCACGTCGTCAGGAACACTTGAATGTTCTTCGTACTTTCAGGTTGATCGTTCCACGTTAGGTTCTTTTCTTTAGGTTATCGACAGTACTGAGATTATGTTTTTAACTTGAACTTGAGTTTTTAGGTAGTCTTCAACTTGATAGCTGCCTATCGTTGCCCTGGCTTACTCCTATCTCTACTCGTTCTTAGCTTGAGCTAGGAAATGACAGAGGGAGTTGAGAATAATCCCACCTTACTTGTTGATTCCTTGCTTTATGGTGCTCAAGAATCAGGTTCTCAAGCTTGCAAAGAAACCTTGCTTTGTGCACTCTCAGTTGCTCTCAATGGACCTATAAAAGTCCCACGGTTAGCTCAATGCTTAGATTCAAGGACACAACCCACAATTTTCATTCATGTAACATATACACATATTTGCATTGTGACTTTTTAGAAAAATAATTCTAAAGACCCCTGACTTTGCGTCCCCTGGGTATGGTTAACTTCAATATACCCTCTCTGAAAATCAATGCATTATCTTTATAAAAAACAGTTGAGGGCGCGTAGTATATGCCACGAGCTTTCCGACAAGCCCAAGAGCTCAAAAATTGGATTTCGTATGAAAAAGTTAGGACGGTTCAGGGTTTAGGGAGTTAAATCAGGGTTCAATACAAGCTAACAGTCGAACAGGAATACTCGAGTAGCTTGTGGCACGGCCTAACAATGCAATACTACACCCTAGAGTTTGTCCCACACTTAAACACAATTTAGAACAATCACTTTGCCTTAAAAATTTGACCTAATTTGCCCTTCTAACGCGTTCGCAAAGTCTGTCGGTCGCGATTGACAGGTCAGTCGCGATCGACGTGTCGATCGCGATTGACAGGTCCGTCGTGGCTGTCAGTCGCGATTGACTGGTCAGTCGCGATTGACAAGGGTTGCGAAAAGTCAATCAATCGTGGTCAAAGCGTCGTTGACTCTGTCGGTCGCGATTGACGAGTCGATCGCGATTGACAGGTCGGTCGCGAGGGTCTGTCGATCGTGGTCAAACAGTCGTTGACCGTGTCGGTCGCGATTGACAGAGCCGTCGTGGTCTGTCCGTCGTGGTCAAACCGTCGTTGACTGTGTCGGTCGCGATTGATGAGTCGATCGCGATTGATGACTCGATCGCGATTGACACGTGTCACGCGTATGGTCAGTCGGTCGTGGTCAATCGGTCGTTGACCCTGTCGGTCGCGATTGACAGAGCCGTCGTAGGCTGTCGGTCGCGATTGACGTGTCGATCGCGATTGACAGATCTATCCGTCGTGGTTTGTCGATCGCGATTGACAGAGCGATCGCGATTGACAGAATTCTGTGGAATTTCAAAAAACTAAACACATTTTTGGGAAGCCCTTGGCCTGTAGGTCATGGATATGCACTTTGTTTAGCAATTAGAGCAAGTTTTCAGTCGGTCGCGATTGACAGAGCTCGGCGACACACAGACAGTTACTCAGATTTCCGTACCTGCGCAGAGTGCTGGGGATGATGATGCGGCCTGTACCTGCAGAAAGCTCACAAAACATGCAAAAAAACAGCACATGCAAATTCGCTCTCTCGCTCTCTCTCACAAGTGAAATGAGGGAAATGAGGTGGAGATGGGGATATAGTCAAAAAAATGAAATTTTCGCGATGATGGAGATGGATGTGGGAGATGGTGATGATGATGATGGTGATGAAGATGGTGAAGAAAGCAAAAGAAAATCGATGAGAGTGAAGAAAATACCTACAACTCCAACGCGTCAACTCTACGTCTTACCATCACACGCTCGTCCTCAAAGCTCGGTCCCCGGCAACGGCGCCAAAATTTGGTGTAGCTCAATGATGAGTAGCACCTCCTTTAATGTCAATCCGGGAAGACGTGAGGATGGTATGAAGACCTCGAGCAAGTGGCGGCACAAGTGCGTGAGTGAGAAGCACACAAGCATGCACACACATACACACACACGCGCACACAAGGCAAGACAAAGAGTGAGAATCAATGGAGCTTTTTAGATTACTTTCAAAATGCTCTTACAAGTTCGTTTCAATTACAATCTAACCTCAAAAATGAGCTCTCTAGCTCCTTTTATAGTTTTTGACTAGCTTTTGGCCCTGTCCAGACCTAGTGTCCGGCCTAGTTAAAAATTAGGTTCCAGGGCTTATTTGGGGGTTCAAACGAGATCTAAAAATTATGAAAATTGGTATGCAACTACTTCTAAGGCTCCTCAAGCTCAAGGACTCCTTGGCTTGCACAAAATGGAGCTACAAAAATGTGAAATGAGATTTACAATGATTATTAGTGATAAGCATCACTGTTGTTGTAGGGATTTCTTCTAGTGATCTGCCATACATATCTTCAAGCTCCCTACTTGCTCTTCTTCCCTGCGTGTCCATCTCTCTGATTTGCATTAATGTCTTGAAAAAATATTGGCCTACTTGCCAGATCTTCTTTGACTGCCCTGTTTGCTTGTACTGTCCCTTCGCTCGCTTGTGCTGTCCCTTCTTTGACTTTCACGTCTTGTAGATCCTGATGTACCAAGGCTACTGCCAACAGTAGCTCCGTCAGGGTACCCTCGAGTTTTCAAGAACTTTACTAGAGGCATGCTCCACCTTGGTGCTATTGTAGAATAGCATAATGTAGAGTTCTCGTCTGGGATTTGTTCTTGACAGGTTTGACAGGTTGACACATAGTTATGTGCATCTCGTTGCATGGTTGGCCAATATATGCCAAATCTCTTGAGTGTTTGCCACGTTCCATTTGCATTCAAATGATTGTTCCATTGACTTATGTGTGCTTTCTGAAGCCACATTTCTTGTTCCTCTTCTTCTACGCATCTCATCAGCAATCCGCTTGAATCCTGGTGGTACAAACTTCCCGCAATGATGTGAAGGTTTTTGGTCTTCCAGAGATCTTGCGTTTGGTTTGGCGTGATCCCATCTTTAGGTCCATGTGTAAGTATCGGGATCAATTTTTCTGCCCACTGAGGACATACTTCCAGGTTAAAAAGATAAGTATCTAGTAGGTCATCAGGTACTCCTATGGGTGGTTCTCCATGGGTCATACGAGATAAGTGGTCTACTCTGATGTGAGTGTTTCCTTTCTTGACTATTACCTCAAAATCAAATTCCATTAGCAATAAAAACCATCGTACTAGTCGTCCTGTATTGCAAGGCTTGTTGACTAAGTACAATAGGGCTTGATGATCAATGAAGAATTTGAATTTGTTTGCCAGTAAGTAATGTCTGAATTTCTTGACTGCGTATACCATCCCTAGGCCTTCTCTCTCCGTAGTAGTATAATTGTGTTCCGCTTGATTTAACTGTCTACTGGCATAGGCTATCCGGTGGTCTAATTTTCCAGTGTCAGCTGGTTGAGCTAAGATGCAACCAATGGCAAACTTGGAAGCATCAACATGAATATGAAACGGTTTATTCCAATTGGGGACTCGAAGAATGGGTGCTGAACTCAATCGATTCTTTAACTCATTAAAGGCTTTTTCACATTCTTCGGTCCAATTAAATAGAGTCAATAATGCATAAAGAGGTCTAGCAATTATGGCGTACATATGTATGAATCTTCGATAGTAACCACAATGTCCCATAAATGCTTGAACTTCTTTAGCCGTTTTAGGTCTTGGCAAATCCAAAATTACTTTAATTTTGTCTTCATCTGTGGAAATTCCATTCTTAGAGACAATATGTCCTAAGATTTTCCCTTGTCGCACCATGAAGACGCATTTTTCAGGATTGAGGCATACTCGATATTGTCGACATTTAGCAAAAATCTTTTCAAGTTCAGGGATGTGCTCTGATCGTATAGCAGAATATGTACAAAGGTCGTCCACGTATACCTCCATACTTTTTCTCAGAAATTCCTTGAACACATGACACATCAATCTTTGGAAAGTAGCTGGGGCATTCGTTAAACCAAAAGGCATGACTCTAAAGGCGTATACTCCCCACTCAGTTGCAAATGCAGTCTTATGTTGGTCCTCAGGAGCAATGGCTACCTGATTATACCCTGAAAAGCCATCCAGAAAACTATAGACTTCCTTCCCTGCTACCCTTTCCAAAAGATGATCAGTGATTGGTAAGGGATAGCTATCCCTTATGGTTGCGGCGTTCACTTTCTTCAAATTGATGCACACTCTTAACTTCCCATTCTTCTTTGGTACAACCACCAAGGGTGACACCCATTCCGTGTGCTCAATTTTGTAGATGAATCCAGCATCCAATAACTTATCTATTTCTTCTTTTATCTTGGCTGAATATACATCATTATAAGTATATGGTCTCTGTTTCGAAGGTTTGGCTTCGGATGTCATGGGGATTCTATGCACACATATAGATGGATCTACTCCTTTTAAGTCCTTATAAGTCCAAGCAAAGACATCCCGGTATTCTCTTATGAGTCGAATTAACTCTTGTTCTTCTTCTAATGAGACATCCTGTCCTATGAAGGTACATCGTTCCTCTCCTCCTTCCATAGTTACAACTATTTTCTTGGTTTGCTCCTTATTATCATATGCTATTCCAGGTTGTGCTTCCCTTTTTGGCATTTGAATAGCAATTTTCCTCTCTTCCACTTCATATTTTTTAAAATGGGCTGGTACCTCAAATTGGTCTTGAAGTTTGTTTTCTTCATCTTCTAATTCCCTTTCAACTTCTAATTCCCCCTTTTGTGTGAGTTCCTTATGTGTTTCATTGGTAGTGACATCTATGTTGGTGGTACTAATCCCTAGATCCATGGGTTCAGGTTCCATTTCAATGCTCTCGTAGTCCTCCTTCCAGTCTTTCTCGATCACTTCTCCTTCTTCTGCCTCCTGAAGGACTACCATATACAGACTAACATCATAACCCTCCTCATCGATACATTCGTTCATGGTCACTACTTCTTCGTTTACGCAGACATCGAGGGTAGCTAAGATCTCCATCCAACCGTGAGGTTCAAATTCTTCATCCGGAAATACTTGTGGCATATAGGCTGGATCTTATACAGATCTCACTATTCCTTGTTTCTGCTGCCATCCTTTTCTTCTCTCCTCTTCCTTCTTTGCAGCTTGACATATCCATAGATGAGTGTCCTCGTTCATCCAGGATTGATCACTAGAACCTGCACTATGAACAGATTGATCGTCTTCCTCTTTGTGGATTTGATTCCATTGCAGAGGCGGCACATCTTGATACGTGTATGTATGTAGGTTTATCCTAGTGGTGGTTCCTGCGTGTTGTAGGTAAACTGCATCTTTTCCCCAATCTTGTACGACCTTTAGCTGTCTCATGAAAGGCCTTCCCAAGATCATTTCATAATTGCTTGGCCTTTCGAAGTGACAAATGGCTAAAGTATGTTCAAATTCTACTCCACACGTGGTGAAGACCACTCGTTCCAACAATCCTAAGGGTCTCTCCGTATGTCCATCCGCCATTTGTATTTTCATACGTGTTGGTCTTAATGCTGGTTGTCCCCATTTCTCCCAAATTTCTTTGGTAGCAATGCCAACACCAGCTCCTGAATCTAGTATGGCTTTGGTAGTGTAACCCCTATAGGTGATTGGAAGACATGTATTTCCTTCATCTCCTTCGCTAAAGTCTCCTACTTTATCCACTGGAATTCTCACTGTTTTCACTTCGTCAGCTATCTCTTTCTTTTCCTCCTTGACTTCCCATTGATTGATCAATTTCTCTTTTAAGTGTGGTTTTACCTTTAACAATTCTTCAAACGTTAAGGTACATGGGATTTTTACCTCTCTAAGGCGTTGTATGATCTCAGATGTTTGAACTGATGGGTTCATTTCCCGTCTCCTGATTGATGGAATGCGATACAATTCCGAGTTGTGCTCGTACTCCCCTGTGTAGTTGGGTAGTTCCTTTACATCTTCCTTGTCACTTGCATCCATTGGAAAAATTTCTTCTGAATTTAGTTCAGGTATTGAACCCTCTATTTCGTTTTCTGCTTCTAATTCTTCAAAGGGCGGTTCCATTCCTTCTACCTTTTTCCACTTGTCCTCTTGGACTCGTGCCCATAGATCCTTAGTCCAGTCTCCTTCTACTTCGGGGACTATGGATCCTTCCTTTCTCTCAATACCAAATTCATCATTCTGAGGTCTATTTACTTCAGGCTTTTCCTGAGTGTTTAGGCACTCTTGGAATTTTTCTTCGGAAATTTGGTTATTTGGTAGAGGCGATGCGGGTTTTTCTAAGGTTTGTTGTGCAACTTCTATCAATTTCTTACAGATTTCTAACCTTTCCTTTTCTAAGTCACCTCTCGGATATTCTCTCTCATGTTGCTCTACGGTAGGTCCTGCTTTTATTCGTGCCTTATATGCCTGAATCCACATGGCTAATTCTTCAGGCATAGGATCTGCTAATACTGATCCTACCTCCTCCCTTTTCCTCTCATTTCTATTTTCTTCTTCCACTTGCGGTTCCTTCGTTGGTTTCTGTTTACTCTTTTCATTTTCCTTCCTTTGTAATAACTTTTTTTCTTTTATCCTATCTCTCCGGTTCTTCCATCTCTGGGATCTTTTACTGGCGATACTTTTCTCAGGTTCTTCAGAGTCTTCTACTCTATGAGGGATGGGTATATTCCCCTCTTTGTCACTTTGATTACTCTCGTCCGTTTTATCAGGGTTCTCTTTAGCCTTGGCTCTTGTTATGGCCTTCAAAGGTACGGTGTACTCTTTATCGCTCCCTGATGATTCAATCACTTCTATCACATTGATCTGCACGTTAGATGTAACTTTGTTGGGGTTCTTAGGACAATCTCTGAAAAGATGTTCCTTGCCACAATCGCTACAGTAGCCTTCCCAAATTCGTTGTGGTGGTGGTGGGTTTGGTAATGTACATTCTCTAATATAGTGGTCACCTCCACATCTGTAGCATGGTCCTCTGGGTACAGGTTGTCTATTCATTGGTCGAGGTGGCATGGTTGCTCTAGGAGCTGTGTACATTAAGGGCACATAATCTTGCTCGTGTCCGTATGAACCATCCGGTATTTCCATGCCATAAGCATATGGGTCATACTGTTGCCCATATTCTGTTATCGCGCTTTCATAACCAGGGTATGTTCCTTGACTAGGGTCGTAAAATGAGTCGTATGGTTCACTACTAGTCAAAGGTGTGGCTGGCACTATAGCCCTTTCTAGGTTTTCCTCTGGTTGTGCAATCTTGACTGGGACAACGTTCTGAGGGTGGGGCGGTTGTTGTCCTAGTACTGGTTGTGGTTGCGTATATCCCTGATATGCGTATGGTCGTGGTGCTGGTGCCTGCGGCTGATAAGAGGGATACCTAAAAGCTTCTCCTCCTTGATCTCTTTGGGGATATCCATATGGTCTCACATAAGGCTGGGTGGGTCTAGTTTGCCTATTGTAAGGGCAGTTTTCGGTGCTATGGTTTGTGTATCTCTGCTCTATACTGCAATATTGTAGCGGTCCGGGGACAGAGGGTCTAGGATGAGCATAGGCAGGTGGTGGGACTGCTCCCCTAGTACACAAATGAGAAGGATGATCTCCTCCGCACTGCATACATCTTCTAAGCATAGGCAGTCTCATAGGATTAGTGGGATAATTCCTCTGTCCTTGAACATTCAGTTTTTTTGCTACTAAATCTGCTATTTCTTCCACATTGTTTTTGGAGTTTGATGTGCTACTGGCTGACTCTTCGCTTTTCAAACTACCTGGAGGTATTTTCAAGTCTTCTGCAAGGTTATCTTCTAGGTCTATACATTCCTTCATACATTCTTGCAAGGTTTGAACTCTCTTTACATACACTAAAGACCTCAAGGTTCCGTTCAACAGTCCCTCTAAGAACAATGATACCATCTTGTTTTGCGTCGGTCTCTCTTCTACGGGGCATCTATCCACATACTGCTTGAATCTCCTTGCTGCCAGTCTTACTGACTCGGTAGGGACTTGTTTGAAGCTGTGAATTAATGATGAAGAATTATTTTTAATTCCTGATTTGGTAAATACTTCAATCATTTCTTGATATACCTGCTCCATGTTCTGAAAGGTATTCGGGTCCAATGGCTGAAACCAAGCCAAAGCTGTGTCTGACAAGGTGAGACCAAAGGACTCATACTGAATCAGAAAGTCATCTACCTGCTCGGCTCTAACTACTTGTTTAAATTCTGCTATGTGATTGTAAGGTTCACTAGAGCCATCGTAGTGATTTCTCATGCACTTGGCAACTTGGATCGGCCTTAGTCTCCTTCCTGCTTCAGGTTGTCTAGGCATCACTGGGAAAATTGGCCTCCCTATTGGTATGCCTGGTCCTCTCACTACCTGAGGTCTGACTGGAGCATGAACTCCATGTCTTGGGTCTATAGCTGGTTGTGGCCGGTAGTTAGGATTAATGGCAGGCATTGCAAATTGCACATGTGGTCTGACAGGGATCTGGGTTTGTTGTGTTTGTTGTGTTTGTTGTGTTTGTCCCGACTGTTGATATGAATCGTTCTGAGATGTTCCAAGTGGATTCCGTGACGTAGTGGCTTGGTCCCTTGGGGGAAACACTAGGATGTTCTGATATTTCAACTCAGCTCTCTCTAATTCTGTTATCGGCCAATATCTTCTGTGATTTTTATCCAAATATGTGATGATGGTGGGGAACTCAGGGTCTTGTAACTCATAGATGGTAACTGGATTAGGAGCAGCTTCCCATATAGAGGAATGGGCTCTGAGCAGGTGCTCCATTCCGTTGATCAAATACACATCTATTAGAGTATCATCCTGGGGAATTAGGTCTCCTCTCCAAATTTTAGTAATTGTAGACCTCCCTCTAGGTGTAGTTACTTGTTCTTCGTTTCCACCTCCATTTAAGCTTGAAGCATTATTTTCCTCACCATGCTCATTAATGATTTCCAGGTGTTCTGTGACCACGTATTGAATGTCTTGTTTGTCCATGTACAGTCCTCCTATGTACTTAACTGCTGGTCTAGGCACTATGTAGGCTTCTGATGCTTTCTGTAACCTGGCCACAGATCTATTTAGACCATCCAAATAGATAGGGATCTCGTTGTGGTTGGTGTTCACATACTCCAAGGATGTTCTGTATTCTCCCTCAATGATTGACATCGTACCAATCATGGGTACAGTGTTTTGCATATCCTCTGAAGCCATGGGGATTTCTCCTTCTGACTCACTGGAGGTCTCAGAATAGTGTGAACGGTTACTTGGCTCGGCTACACTCCCTACAGAAGAAATCACACTTCTTCGGCTTCCTAAGGTTCTTCCGGATCTCAAGTTCATCCACTTAAAAGCTCAGATCAGCCTTTGTTAACCTTTTAGCCTTTGGCACCCTTCACTCTGAGTTAGAAATATAGGAAGAATTTTGGCTAAAATTTGACTGAAATTCACTTGTCAAGTCACGATACTTAGCCTCCAAAATCCACGATCTCTGGCTACAGACGATACTTGGAACTGGCGATACTCACCCTCCGACGATACACGATATCTGACCCTCACGATCTCTGGCAAACGATCGCTGACGAAACGATCGCTGGCAAACGATCTTTGACCAAACGATACTTGATGGACACGATACACGATATCTGAGTCTGAAACGATACTTGATACTTGGTTCAAAACGATACTCGATCGCTGACAAGTATCGCGATCTCTGAGACGCGATACACGATACTTGGACCAAAACGATACTTGACCGACACGATACACGATATCTAGATGAAAACGATACACGATACTCAAAGGGAAACGATACTTGGAAATAGACGATACCCGATACTTGGGAAGTATCGCGATCTTTGCTCTAGACGATCTCTAGATAAAACGATACTTGGCTAGAACGATACACGACACTTGAAATCCCACGATACACGATATCTGACTGAAACGATCGACGATACACGATGGCTGGCAAATATCGCGATCTCTGAGGATCAGACGATACACGATATTTGAACCAAACGATCGACGATCTTTGGCAAGTATCGCGATCTCTGGAAAACGATACACGATACCTGAGCCAAACGATACACGATCTTTGGGCTCAAACGATCTCTGATCGAAACGATACCGATATTAGGGAAATATCGCGATACTCGACCAGAGGAGTCCACGATACTTGACAAGTATCGCGATACTCGACCGCGGGAGCAAAAACGATACTTGACCCTTTTTTCAAATTTTTGCAAGATTTTTGAGTTTTTGATTTTACCCCCTTGCTCTCCTGGCTCTTCTCTCTTATCCTCACTCTCTGTATCAATCAAAATACCATTTCTTGCCCCCTGAAAGTTCTAACGATACTCAGCGCAGATCGTTTTTCTTTCCTAATTTGATTTGCTTGAGAAATTTTGATTGAAATGATGGGCTAGCTTACCTTGGTGGCACCTAGAATCTCTTTATCAATTTCCCTTGCTCTGTGCACTCCCAAATCGCCTGGTTCCTCGCCCACGATCTCTGCTAGCTCACGCGATACTCGACAGTTGCTCCCACGATACTTGTTTAAACAAGTGACTTGCAAAATGAAATTTTTTGGCTTTTATACTTGGAGCTTTTTAGCTTACAAAAAGGAAACTTTTCTGAACAAAACTAAAATCTACTCTAATGACTTGGTCCACTCTCTACTCAATCCTATTCTACTCCTTCTACTCACTTCCCTAAACTAACAACTCACTACACACACTCCAAGAACGAGAAGTAGCAAGTGCGGCTGAAAATGACTTACCAAAGAAGAGAAGATTTCCACTCCTTCACGTTCTTCAATGCAAAAAGCTACTTACCATCACACGAATGCCTCGGTTTGATTCGTCACTCCCCGGCAACGGCGCCAAAAAGTGTGTTGACCTAAGTATCACTTAGGGACTTGCGGAGAAAGAGACTATACCTCAATCCCCTCACAAGTGCATATAGTGGGGATACACGCTTTTAAATATCAATCCAAAGAGTATGCAAACCTAGCCGAGTGTATGAAGACATGCAATCATGTAATGATCAATGCAAATGAACTACTCAAAGAATGTAAATGAGGCAAAGACTTATCCAAACAAGCTCCAACTGTTGGTCAAGGCGAAACGATACTTGGTACAGCAGCCGTCAGTATTTTGGACTTTTCTCTCAGCTCCGAACTCCAAATGTAGTGAATAGCATATGCGTTTCGAAGCTCTCGAGAAGACGCATCCAATGGCAGTGGTTTCACTCAATTCCGACGCTCCTACTTCAAGTTATGAGCGAAATACTGAGTCGCGAGAATACTTTCCTACACTTCAGCACTTCCTACACTTCGCACACACCTTTCCTACAGCAAAGAAACACTCTCATGGACAGACAACACTCACAAGCACTCTTTCCAAGCAATACACATGCATACAAGCTCACGAAGAAGAAGATAAGGAGGGAAGAAGACACAAATTCGAATTTCTGTGCTCTCTATTCTCACAATGGCAAAAGTTCTTTACAAAGAGTCACATTTGACTTATATACTAGTGCCCTAAAAATGGTCCTTTCACACAAGTGACCGGCACTTTATTCACTAAGAGACTAATTTCCTACTATTGTACATGGGTATTCTCTACTTTTCTGTGGGGATGCATCTAGAGGACTCCTCTAGAGCATTTACAACGGAAAATATATTACAAGAATGATTATGATACAAAAAATGTGATGTCCAAATCGGAAAAATTTTGGGGCCCGTCTTTTCTCTGCTTTGTGCGCTCTTTAGCTCTGCAACACCCTCTATGAAGACTCCAGGAGTAAAGACGGCATATGCAAATCATATGAAAAAAGAAGTGATCCAAGACCATGAATATCGAGGAAGATGTGGAATTCCATGCAATGATTAACATATGATAGCTACATGGCTCATCATTGTTCCTACATGATCAAGGTAATACAAGCTGCTAAACCTTCTTGTTTTGAAAATACAATTGGAAATGCAGATTGGGACAAAGTTATGGATGAGGATATGGTTGCACTTTTTGAAAATGAAACATGGAAGCTAGTTCCATTGCACATGGAAAAAACCCATAGATTGCAAGTGGGTTTACAAGATAAAGCACAATGTTGATGGTAGCATAAGTAGGTGTAAAGCACGATCGGTAGCAAAAAGATATGCACAAATGTATGGCATTGATTATGAGGAAACTTTCAGCCATGTAGCTAAGATGGCTACTATTAGAGCACTTGTTGCATTAACTACAGAAAAAGGATGGATTTCGCATCAAATGGATGTCAAGAATGCTTTCTTATGTGGTGGGTTGCAGGAAGAAGTATACATGGACCAGCCCAAGGATACGCACATTCAAAGCATCCAAAATATGTTTGTTAGGTTGAAAAAGGCTTTGTAATTATATGTAAGGAAGGGTGATGATGGCATCACAGTTGTGGCTACTTATGTTTATGACTTGATTATAGGTGGTGATAATGAAGAAAGAATTAAAGAGGCAAAGCAACTCCTTATGCAAGAATTCAACACGAAAGATCTTGGTATGTTGGACTATTTTTTGGGCATTGAGTTTATACATACAAAAACACGTATATATATATATGGTTGTGGAAAAAGCAATATGCCTTGAGTATGTTGCAAAAGGATGGTATGCCTCATTGTAAACCAATTTCTATGCCATTAGATCAAAATTTGAAGTTGGATACTACAACAGTTTAAGTATTGGAAAATGCTACTATGTAGAAAAAAATTGTGGGAATTCTGATACATCTCATAATTACAAGGTCTTATCTAAGCTACACTATAAGATTTCAAATTCAATTTATGTAGCTTCCTAAGAAACCACATTTAGATTCTTTGAGATGCACTCTACATTATGCGAGTGCTACTTTGGATTATGCATTGTTTTATGAAGCTGGTGTAGAATTGCAGGTTCATAGATACATTGATGCAAAATGGGCTGGTAGTGTTCCAGGTAGAAGATCTACTAGTGAATTTCTATTCTCACTTGGGAATGTTGTTGTTACATCGAGCGATAAGGAGCAATCCATTGTTGCCTTGTCAGCTATAGAAGCTGAGTATAGAGGTGCTGCAATGGAAGCATGTGGGGCATCATGGTTGGAGATGCCACTTTCAGAGTAGGTTTATGACATGAGGGTCTAAAAAGTTCATACATATTTGAGATTGAACATCATTTGGTCATTCAAGTGTAGGGTAGAAGTCTCAAGAGTAGACTTAAGCGAAGGTGCTTATGCTCTCTAAACAAGCAAATGTGCTTGGCCTAGTGGTTAAGTCATATGGATGAGAAGGAAGAGGACTTGGGTTCAAGTCCTTTGATAGTAATGGGGGTGTGTTTTGTCCCAAGATCTCTAGAGCCTTCTAAAAGCATCCACTTGAGTTAACTCTGGTTAACTAAGACACTTGGCACATGGTAGTTACATGGCTCACACTTGGATGGTTAGTATCCATCTGCCATAGTAGGCAGTCCCTTGGAGAGAGCTATATATAGAGGCAAATGGTTGGGAGAAAAAGGGGATTCATCTCTCTATGTGGTTGTCATAATACTTCATTGGTATCCGAGCTATAGGGATGGCTTCATGGAGACCTTGGTGGCCTCATCATCTTCCTCAAGTTTCCATGGAGTCCTTGTAGGGCTCATCAACCTCTCAAAATGGAGCTTTCATGGAGACCTTCATGGTATATCTTCTCTTTCATTTTTTTTCGCTAATGAAGCTCATCATTTTTTGTCTCTCTTCTCGAGTCTATTTGTGGATTAGCTCTCTATTTCTTTTGCATCACTCATGTTGCTTTATGAAGCAAAAAGAGCTTCGATTATCAACCATAGATAGATGGTGCAGCCTTCACGGGACTTGAACACAAGTTCCCTCGATGCCTTGAGATGCACTTGCATCTCTCTTCACTTGTCCTCTCTCTCTTAGAATCTCATAGATTATTTTATGGAGACTAAGGGGCACATATGATAGGAGCCCAAAGGGTGAGTATGTTAACTCTATAGTTAGTGAAGGAACCTTCAAAGAGAACCGCTTAATATTAGAGACTATGGGTTGTTGAGGGAAATATCCACATGGAGTCATATTTTGATTTCTTAGAAGGCAATGTAATCAACTGGCATTAGGGCAAGCTATTATAGATGGCATAGCCTAGATGGAAACCACTTAGAGTGTTTGGCATCACTTATGGGTTTCACAAGGAGCATTGATACATGCTCACACGACTCACCTAGGTCTTAGTGTTGACCTTAGCTCACTTATGAGCAATGTATTTCAATGAGAGAGGAAGTTAGATAGAATGCCATGTAATAAGGGAATCCAGTAAGTACCTACATGGTTACTTAACAACTATCTTGACTTGGTCGTTGATGATCTTAGAATCATCTAAACCAAGCTAATCTAATTATACCATATGGGATTCATGAGAATCCACCAGATATGATATTTGAGAGTTCCATCTCTATGATGAGAACTAGGTATATGTTTAGTGGAATTGTGCTTCCATGGATTGGAGATGAGAACCATTGGTATGGGATGGTGGGGATCATTTCCTCTTTGAGGACTCTTCTTCTATGCGCACGAAGAAAGGGCTCATCATCAATAGAGTACGATTTCTACTGGACTCGAGAGAGATATTTTCGAATATCTCTTAGTTTTCACTTCAAGACTAGAGCTATGGCTCTAGTTGACATTTATTGACTCTATTCTCATCGGTTAGAAAGGAAACTTGATATGGGAGTTTGATTCTCCACTAGTTAGAAAGGTAACTTTTTCGAAGCTTATGTCTTCTTATTTTTTGGAAAGTAGAGCCACAAGAATCCATTGGATCTATTTTAAGGGAAAGGGAAATGGAATAGAGATTCCATTGCTAGATGATGAGAGTTTATGTACCCTTTAGATTTTCTAGATAGACAATAGGGAGATCAGATAGTCAACAGTTAGACTGAGTATTGCTTGATGACTCCTAGAGAGAAGCAGCCACTCCCATTGATGCTCTTCAACTAAACGAGTAGTTCTAGTTGTTGGCATTAGAGAGATTAGAGACCAATGGTGACTATTCTCTTTATGGTTCTTACGTGTTGGGGATAAATTTGACCTTTTGGATTACCAAACTTTTAATTGGTAGTTTATCATGAGGATGATGATTGAGCATCAATTAGGAGAATGGATACTTATGGATTATCCGAATCTTGAGAAAGAATGTTTTTGCATTCATATGGCAAACTAGAAGGGAAGAGAAATTTATGGCTCTTACGTGTTTGGGATAAATTTGACCTTTTGGATTACCAAACTTTTAATTGGTAGTTTATTATGAGGATGATGATTGAGCATCAATTAGGAGAATGGATACTCATGGATTATTTGAATCTTGAGGAAAAATGTTTTTGCACTCATATGGCAAACTAGAGTTTGCATTAGTGCTATTTGATGCTATTCCAATAGAACATTGGTCCAAGTTTATGGATGACAAAACAAGGATTTCTTGATTAGTGAGATATAGAGGATTCATTTTACTTCCAAGGAATTCTTTTATGAGAGCTAGGATAACGGATTTGCATAGATCACAAGGATGGTTTAGATAAAACTATCACTTGTGACTACACTCAAGGATAGGAAGACCTAGAGTGGCATGAGGGTAAGTTCATCATCTTAGGTCTAGAAGGATTTGGAGTCACTTTTCTTATGGGACTAAAAGGCCCAATTGTACCATCTCAAAAGAGCAAGGGCAAGCTTCCATTTACATGCACACATGATTCCGTTACTCAAGTTGCTAAGATGAAGATGGAATGGATACACCACCAAAGAGATGAGAGGCTTATTTCATTAGCCTTCATTGTATTTCTTCACCCAATGATTGCAGTTTTTTGCTTTTTTTTTTTATTTTTTATTTTTTTTTAATGTCATTTAGTAGAGATAATAAAAGAGAAAAGAGAGAGAAAGTGAGAGAGCAAGAAATATCCACTATTGTTGAGAATTTAAGTCTAAGTATGCACTGGATATGTGTACTATATAACACGTCCACCACACGAAGGACTCTTGATTGGCAATCCCTGGCTGCAGAGATGGAGTGATCAAATATTATCCTGGTGCTATCTAGCACCAAGGTTACTAAATCACAACATAAAGCTTGCTTGCAATGTCTGTTGTCTGGTGATACAAGGCTTACTAGTACAGAATTTGGTAAAAATGAACCCGTTTAAGCTGAGGGGTTATTACAGCAATGGCAAAGCAAAACAGGCAGAAGCACAAAATGGAAGGAAAAGATGTTGAAAGAATCAGTCAGTAGATGCTTAAATAGTGGATATTGTTGGTAAGTAAAGAATTGCAAGGACTAGGTGGATTGAATGCCTTGAACAACTAGTAAAATTTATGTTTGCACACTGCACCCTTCAAGTGTGCTGAGGAGCCCTTGTCTCTCAATTGTATTATAAGAAAAGTTCCCTGTTTGTTTCAAAATATGTACTCTAGTCTTCCTCTAGCTCAAATGCTTGTAAGCTTTTGGCATTATTGCACTTCATGGAATGACATCTGCAAATGAGCAATACATAAAAAAAAACTTCTGCAAACTAAAGAATGTCCACGGCTTTAAGCACATAATACGACTATGCACAGTGACGACCTCCAATATGTGATCCTTCTCCCAAACACCAGCCTTCTGTGATCAGGTACTCAAATCAGGCAGATTCTCAGGATACAGCAGAACAGGATTACACTCCAAAGAGTTCAAATAATAAGGGAGTAAGTATCACCAGCTAGATCCAGACCTAAAAAATAAAGTACTTTTTCTGAAGCAGGAGGCATTCATAGCCATCAACAAAAGACTGCCTTTTACGACTTGAACTATGGACATTGGAAGCATCAATTAGTTCTAGATTGCAATCTTTGTGCCAAGCAAGCAGTAAAGCTAGGATTCTCAAGGCCATATGCTTTTCAGTCAATGCACATTACATTGCTGCATGAAGGGATGAGAATATGGAACATGCTTCTCCCATAAAGACTTATAACTGCTCATTGCCAATTTCAGCCATGGCTTCATGTTTCCATTGTAGTGCACAACTGCACCTACCTCAATAGCTTGAGGATCCACATTAGGGTCATAACCCAAACCCAATACATGCCATTCACGGTCAAGGGGCTCAGTCAATCCATAAAATGTTAAAAGACCTGGTGGCAATGTGCCAAGCTTCCATAAAGTTCTATCAACATTCTGTTCTTGCCAGTAATGATATCTGCTGGTAACATTTGCCTTCCTCCAAGCTACTAAATCAAAAACATTCATTCCAAAGGCCCAGCCACAAGCATCAGGATCAAAATTTGCCTTGATTTTTGGATGTGAAAAATTGAGGTACTTGTGGTACCTGTGAAATGTTTCCAAGCAAGTCTCAACAGCACCATTGACATTGCCATTCAGATTCAAAGAAAAAAGTTCTGTCAAATCTTTTTGAACTACCACATCATCATCTAGAAAAACTACCTTATTTAATGCTGGATAAACCTCAGGAATATAAAACCGAAGATGGTTCAGCATAGACAGATACTTTGGATTACGAAATTTCACTGCACTCTTCGGATCCTGTGTTCCTTTGAAGTAATAACTTCGAGTCTCTGCATCTTGGAGCTGCTTCATGACTGGTACATATGATGCATTCAGCCATGTGAAGGTATCAATATCTTTCACTTCTATGGCCGCACCATGGTAGTTGTTGATTCCAAGCCATGCTTGCATTGCCCCAAAATTTACTTTGTCCGTAACTACATGAAACACATGCTTCTCAGGATGCACTGCATTGCAAACTGTAGAATTTATAACTACAGATGTTGCCAACACGTTATCAGAGAAGATGCAAAAATGATAAAGATTGTTGTCAGTAAGCTTTCGAGAATGCATTTGCTTCTTTACTTGACTTCTAAGATCTGGATCCGTTGCCCATTCCATGGTCAGCCTGCTTCCTAAGCAATACAAACCCTTTGGGATAGCTTCTGCTGCAAGTTGACCAAAAGTTGTGCTTTGAAGAGTAGCTGCGTTAACCTTTTCCTCTAGTCCTTGAATTTCAGCTTTTAATTGCATGATCATTGTTGCACTGTCGAAATGCAACTCCTTTGCCTGATATAACAAAATTGCAAGCTCCTGGATAACAGGTTCTGCTTCCTGTAGAGTCAATGGATAACCTCTAGTTGCTGATTCAGACAGAAGCTCCTGACATGCACGTATTTGTACACTTAGAGCCCATGCAAATTCCAGGTTGTTTTTCTCTTTCGCTATCACAACATATGACTTTGCCAAAGTCATCTGATCCCCCAGCTGCCGTGTCACAGAACTTACACTCAGCATCTCATCTGTTAAGTTCAATGCATCTGCATTCGCTCTTAGAGACAAATCTTTCTTCATTACCTGTATTTCAAGCAGCGGCATGATATATTAGTCTTATACAGCATTTTAACCAACTGATAACTTGCTCTTAAAGATGACAAAAATAAAGTCTTTCCAGAGTTCATCACTGAAGTTATTCAATTTGATCAATCATTTACGTGAATCCCGAAATAAAGTAAGGGCAGGCAAATGAAGCAAAAACTCAAACAATTAGTCTCAAGAATCTTCTATTCTTTAGCAGCAAAGCAGAGTAGTATTACAAGAGCTCATGCAAGTGGATTCAAGTAGATAATCCCATCTAAACTTAAAGATCATCAAGAAAAGAATGTTATCAAAATAATTGTCTGTGTTGTTAGACTGAAAATCCATGACATTGCACAAAATAAACTGGCAAAAGGAACTAAGTGATAAGTGAAACCTTTACAAAGCTAGCCATCATAGATGGTGTGCTTGAAAAACTCTCCTTGGAAGGTTTAATTGACGATGGAGTCATTGCAGGTCCCATGGCAAATACCTAATCCATGTCACAAATGTACCGACTATCATCCACCCAAACAATAAAGCCAGGCCTTACCTCAGACCTGTTGGCCGTCAAACATTGCTTAAAAGCTTTTACATAAGAAACAATGAAAGCGGCCTCTGGACCAAGCTATGCTGGACACGTGGTGTTTTTGCAGATGTCTAAAAGTGTTAAGTGGAAAATGTTGGAAAGAGATTATTACTGTATGTACACAATATGCCAACTTCCAAGACTTTTTATCCTCTCACTTTCATTCAACCAAATGGTCATACTTACGCAAGTGCTTTCTTTGTGCTCATTTCTAAGAAAGAGGTCTCTTCTATACTTCTTTATAACCTAATTCTTCATACATAATTTTTGGCACACTGATGTATGGTCGATACCAGCACCTCCTGCACCCAATGCCTTGTGAGCAGCTACACCTGATAATCCTGTTATCTACAGCAGCTACAGCTACAGGAAAAATGTGCAGCCTATGGTTTGACACTATGATGTACCACTTGCAGGTATAGGTTGGAAAAGATTTGAAACAAGTTATCCTAAAGTCCACGATAAGCATGTAATTTGAAACAAGTTATCCTAACGTCCAGCAAAAAACATGTAACGCAGGTCTAAGGAATATGGAAATTTCAATCATACACCCATAAGCAGGATGGAGGTTTTTTGTTTAATGCAGAGTGCATTCCTCATTGGGAATAAGTACACTGTATGATAAGATGATCACAAACACAGCAGTTTCATGCTCATTGAGCTTTTGTAATTCAACTCTTTAGATATGCTCCAATTTGTTCCATTAATTAGACTACATATTTGCCACCTGTATAAATCAATGGAAACATTTAGTAAACTAGTCTATAAGTTTATTCCTAACCAAAAACAAAAAACTACATTGCAAAGAGTCACTTTTTACGCTTCCCAGTCTGATTTTTACTGTATGGAAAACCATTCTTTTGACTGTTATACATTGTCTTCCTATAAGATACTTTCACCATTTTCTCCTTCTCTATATCTTTGATCTACAAGTATTGTATGGAATCTGGATGGATCAAAATGGAGGTTTTAAGTTGCATTTGAACATTTAAAATGTTTGAATGCTTGAGGGCACAAATTGATATTGCAAAAGTTTATCTCATTATATATATACTGTCAAAAACAATGTCAAATTGCGCTCTAAATCCTAATTTCTAAGGGGCCCTTATTCCACCATTTCTCAAGAATGGTATGGTCAAAGATGGTAAAAAATTATTATTGCATATTCTTATAGAGCTTCAGAAGAGCTATCCATTGATATATAACATTCTACCATCTGACCATATATGAACCCTCAAAAATTAAACCCTAGTTTATGCTTTTCAAAGTGCTTTTCACATAAAATCATTGAAAACTTTGGGAGGTCCAGATTCAACTAGGAAAAGCAAGCAAATCTAATGGTCTATATTCATGCTTTCATGCACCAAATACTTTTTCCACATCACCTATGAAAAGCTCACATATGAGCTTGAAGAAAAATCTATAGTGGTTTTTGTGTGTGTTTTTCCTAGAAAGCAGCTGGGGGCTTATAATCTACAAAAAGATCAAGAGGAGCACACCATATATCTTCTACACTTACCCAGGTGTACTCTAGGGTTAGGTACTGCTATTTGGAGGTCCTTTGCTGCTATTGGAGGTGTTTAGCTGCTGCCCACTTCTTCTTCACAGTGTGCGTGCATGCTGCATGTTTTTGTTCCTATTTCAAGTCTTGCTGCCGTACCAGGTTTTCCAGCCTACTAACTCAAGAGGAGAAGTACTTCTAGCTGCTTATATCAGAGAAGAAGCATAGCTCTCGTTTGGTTGCAGATTTTAGCACTTTCTCACAGCACATAGATTGATTTCTCCATAATCAGCCTATTCTATCTCACAATCCAGCGCACACTCTCTTAGGCCCACTTCTCTCAAATTTTGTAACTAGATTCAAGTCATTTATTACTTTAGAGTAGCCTTTTAGCTACTCATTCCAAATCTTATCTATTCTCTATCTTCTATCGTCTCTCGTTTATCTTATTTGGTTCAAAGTGTATATGCGTGCAAGGTTCTAGTGTTGTCATTTGGCCCTACATCACTTCCAACATATAGGCATACATGAAGTCCCTCTCCCCTCTTCTTTTCTTTTCTTGGGGTTGTTGCTGTTTATATAATCAGATTAAAGATCAAGACCATGTAGTTCTAAAGCATAATGTTAAGAAGATTTAAAGCATGGTTTCTCTTGCTTGAGGAAGCAGCATGGTTTAAGATACAATCCTTAATGAAAGTAATGGGAAAATATGTTTCTGCTCAAAGAGAACTAAAAGTTTACATTGCAAAGTGAGCTGACACAAACATATTATAAACTGGTCATCCAAAATTCAAATAGCATCCTCATCATGATGTGTGTATACAACAAAAGTACTTTGTATGTGCTAATTTTGAGGAATCACAAACTGAGTAGTGAACATGCTGCATCCCACCATCCTTTCATCTACCTACAATCACATAAATGATGCTCCATGTCTTCTTCCTTGTGCCCAAAATTGAGGCCATTATAGGGATTATTTGCCCTTAGGTCACTGGAACCTTCTGAAAGTGTTTACACTCGGCTTATTTCAAATAAAATTTATTCTAACTCTCAAAACTAATCTTGTGGGCTTCAAATTGGTATATAACCTTTTTCCATCTTCTTTGTCTCCTTCAATTTTCTACAAAAACCTAAGCTTCAATAACCAGCCCCCTTTCCTTTATCAACATTTACACTTCTTGGTCCAACTTGGTATCTAAACAATGCTCATGAGGTGCTCCTTCAATGATAACAGAACCAGGTCCTTTTCCTCATGACAAAAGTGCTGCATCCACTTCTCCACTTCAGCCCACAATCAAGCTGAAGCAAAATTTCAACATTTTGGAGATTTTCATTGCAAAGTATTCACTTATCACAAGGAAACATCCCCCACAAGAATTACACAACTATCCTATAGTTGGAAAAATATATTTGCAAGCATATGTTGGTAAGATAAAAAGTCAACAAAAATAATTACAAGAGTTGAATGAATGAAATGAATATACCTGAAACTTATACATAGGATTCATATAACATATGATACAGGAACATACATGCTAAGCAATTTCAATGCTCACAACATAGCTTATTCTCATGGGGAAATGACAACTTGGAGCATCACGAATTATTAGTGGGATCCCCTGATGATGGAGCACTGACCATGCCTAACAATCGTTGCATGTCCATACTAGATCACTGTAGACATTATACATTTCAAGAGCAAGGGGATAAGAAGGATGGTAGGTTAGTTGCACACACAACATATTCATCAAGTAATCTTTGCTATCTAGAGCCAAGGATTGATCATTTTGTAAAGTCTATACATGAATCACTTAAAAGGGGGGGAGAGAGGGGGGGGGGGGGGGGGGGGGGGGGGGGGGGGGGGGGTTGGGTGGGGGGGTTTCATGTCGTGGGGCGAAGAAGTCACTGAGATGTGTCTATCTCCCTTCGGTCTGTCTCCCTTCGGTCAGTGGGGTAGGAGGAGAGGGCATCTCTGTGGCTATGTATCTCTAGTAAGAATCGCCCTAACTGAAGCTGATCTCTGGAGGCCATGATCTCACGGAGGGTAGGCTGTCCTATGAATAGGACCTTGTATATGAAGATGTGTCTGTCTCCCTTCGGTCAGTGCTTCTCTGGTGGGTAGGAGGAGAGGGCATCTATGTGGCTATGTATCTCTAGTAAGAATCGCCCTAACTGAAGCTAATCTCTGGGGGCCATGATCTCACGAAGGGTAGGCTGTCCTATGAATAGGACCTTGTATCTGCTTCTAATATCATCATATACCTTGCATCTACATACAAAGTGCTCCTCATCCTCTATCTCTACCTCACATGCCCGACAAATCCTCTCCTCTCTAGGAGTGTCTGTCTCTCTACTCGTCTCAATCTCTAGTCGGTGTGATGCAACCCTTGG